>JAPJBO010000227.1:0-274113 GCA_030068145.1 Diplonema papillatum | reverse complement strand
TTTGCAAACTAGCTTTTTCCCCTGTCCTCGGGCTAGGAAAAAGGAACAGTATGAATGAAACGAGACATAAGAAAGAGAAACAAGGTAAGGTGCCTTAGGGGACTAGTCCCAATGCGAAATGTGCCCTTAGGGGACTAGTCCCACTTGGAAATTGTTACCTTGACTTTTGTCAGGGAAATGCACTTAGCAGATTTTGAGCAAATTTTGGAAATTTTCATTTTTTCCAGATTTTTGCAGATTTTGGCCGATTTTTCCAGATTTTGGCCATTTTGGCCGAGTTTGCCGTATTGTCCAGTTTATAATCTGGAAAAATCGGCCAAAAATGGTCAAAATCTGCCAAAATCTGGAAAAATCGGCAAAAATGGCCGAAATTGGCCAGAATCTGGCAAAATCGGCCAAAATTGGCCGAAATCCGAAAAATCCGAAAAATCTGAAAATTTCCGAAAATTTGCTAAAAATGTTGCTAAGTACACTTCCCTGGCAAAGAGTCCAATGAAATTGTTTGCCCTTAGGGGACTAGTCCCCTAAGGGCACATTTTCATTGGGAAGTACTGGGAAATGCACTTAGGGTAGAAAGTTTTTATTTTTTGTGCCCATGTTCGCGCGTGCGCAAAATTTTCCAAACCTCCGGGAAAAAAAAACTTTTGGAAAAAAAAAACTTTTCAACAGGAAAGTGCAGGGGTGTATGTAACTCGGGACCCCCGGTCCTGGGTTTTTGAAACCGCCACTTTTTTTCCAGCACGTGCGCGGCAACGTACCGGGCTGTGCCGGCCGGCCGTCGGCGACGTCCGCGGCGGAAAGCCGCCGCGGCGGTCGAGGCGAGCGTTCGGCGCCCGGGGCCAGGGTTGGGATGCACATCCCCACATCGCATCAAGCGGGCTCCCGCAGCATCGCCGTCCGCGCGGGCGTCGTGGCTTGACGGCAGTCAGGCGCGCGAGCACGCGACACACACGCTGGCGCCGCACTCTTCGCACCTCCTCTGCATGCGGCCCTTTTGGATTGTCTTCTGACAATCGCCGCATTCAAACTCCACTGGAGCCCGCACTCCATCGGTCAGCTCGTGCCGGTGATCGGCCTTCTCACCCTCGACCGGCTCCTTCAGACGCTGGCGCGGCGGGGACAGCATCTCGACCACACCGGCCACAGCTCGCCGGATTAGCGACTGTCCCGCTTCCGCCGGCTGCGCCACCTCCTCGTGCTTCCGCTTGTTGGACGGAGCCGGCTCCGGATCCGTGTGCACTTCGGCGGCGGGCAGCTTCATGCGCCGCCTCTGGCCGGGCGTCGTCGGGAGGGAGGAGGCGAGGCGCTTGGAACGCGGCCGCGGCATCTCGCCCTTGTCGTAGTCGTTGACGACAATGAAGGGCGACCCTTCCCTTTCGATCACACGGAACGGCGGGCCGCCACCCCCCGTCACCACGCACGTCCGCATGCCGCTTCTCACGAAGGATGTCGTGACCGTCGCAGCCCAGCCAGCGAGCCTGAGCAGCATCTCGACGTCGGCCTCGTGTTCTCGCGCCCTGGCACCGGACACGAGGTACCGCAGTTTCGTTTCGAGCGGGGGCGCCGCGTGCTCACCAGCAGCCGCCCGCACGCGCGCCAGCATCCCCGAGCCGCGCGCCCGCAGCAGAAGACGTCTTCCACCAAGAACAACACCGCCCCCGGCCTCGCCGCACTTCTTCAACAACGCCAACGCGGTCTCCCGCGTCACGTCCGCATTTAATGCGACGACCGGCGTGGCGTCGCGCGCTTCCCTCCCGACTGGTCGCCAGAAGCAGCCATCCCTACCCGACCCCTGCAAGATGGCGTCCATGTGTCCCGCAGGTACGCTTCACCTCCGTAGTTTGATATCGTCGCGCATGAGCCCGCCACCGGCGTTCTAGAACACTGCACGGCACTGCGTACCCCGCCGTGTCCCATCAAGCACCAACCATTGGTAGCCATGGCCCTGTGGTAGGTAATCACAAGCGAAAGGATGCTTGATCGCGATCGGTTGTGGTTGTCGTGCCGAGGGCCCATTGCTTTGGCAGAATGTAAAAATGGGAAATTTTCAGATCTGGCGACTGAAGGCGAGAGGTGTGCATCCTCAGGTCCAAAGAACGGCAGCAATGGAAAGATTGAGCTCAAAATAGCCCATTCCGTACCTCAGAATTGTTGTTTTCCTGACTTGAGGGCCACCTACCAGGGCCGCGACCTCAAAATGGTCGCGTCTTAGATTTTCACTGATATATGCGCTACGAGGTTGTATCCAGTGTATCCAGTGCAATGCATGAAAGGAAGAAGCGACAGTTTTTCATGGGGGGGAGAAGAAACTCTGGGACGGACTAAAAGACGCAATGCACGAAAGTGATGCTGTCTTTAGTTGTCGCCGGAGTCCATGAAAGCAAGTGTATGCCGCACCTGAGAACTGAGCCGTTGCACCCCCTGCGAATAGACTCTGGTCAGAATGCAGAATATCTGTCAGCGACGGGCTGTATGAGTCGCTAGGTGTCTACTTCTTTGATCGTGCCGTGTCGTGTGGTCCGGCATGAAAGCAGTCATCACATCATGCGGTTCTCTTTCATTAGAATGAGTGCTTCCTTGAACTGGCTGACTTCACCCCACGTCGTAGCAATTGAGGTCCATCTTGTTGGAGCGGCCAGCGGCATCTTTCGAGCCTTACGTCCCGTACGACATCTGAATTACGAATGGTAAGCCGGTCCATCCCTATCTCCTGGAACTGCATCGAATAGCCTGTGTGTTCAACACTACAGAGCACCCACCACCCCTGCGAAGGTCTTGCGCGGCAGGTTGGCAGCAGCGGTGCACAGCGGCCGATCGACCGGCGTCAGCCGGTACCCGCAGCCGGCGCAGAACGCGCCGCCCTGCTCCACGGAGCAGCTGGCGCAGGTCTGCCGCGCGGTCTGCTGGTGCTGCGGGGCTTCGGGGACGGTGCGCTCCCCAGGGGACGCCGGGGCCCGGCGGTTGGCCGCCAGCTGCAGCGCCGCTTTGCGCCGCACGAGGGCGTCGAACGCCGTTTTAGGGGCGTTTTTCTTCGCGTTGGGCGACGTGTCGTCCGGCAGGTACCCGGGGAGCTTGACCAGCAGGGCCCTCGCCTCGTTCGGTCGGCCCGCCATGACGCTGAACTCCGCACGGCGCCGCAGGTACCGGGGCATGTACTCCGAGCTGTCGACGCGGGCACCCGCGCTGCGGTCGCTGCCGGCAAACAGCGCGGCGCCTTCCTCCTGGAGGAGGGAGGACAACTCTTCGTAGGTGTCCTGCGCCACCTGCCAGCTGCCGGCCTTCCGTTCGGGTTCCAAGCCCCCTGCGTGTGTGAAGTGCCTTCTCGTTGTGCTGCTGCGGCGAGTGAACGCTTGCAGACTACAGACTACTCAAACTCAACAGGGGTATCCACACGGCTATGACACGAGGGTGCAGCCCCGCTAATAGAGTAACAGGGGTATCCACACGGCTATGACACGAGGGTGCAGCCCGCTAATAGAGTAACAGGGGTATCCACACGGCTATGACACGAGGGTGCAGCCCCGCTAATAGAGTAACAGGGGTATCCACACGGCTATGACACGAGGGTGCAGCCCGCTAATAGAGTAACAGGGGTATCCACACGGCTATGACACGAGGGTGCAGCCCCGCTAATAGAGTAACAGGGGTATCCACACGGCTATGACACGAGGGTGCAGCCCGCTAATAGAGTAACAGGGGTATCCACACGGCTATGACACGAGGGTGCAGCCCCGCTAATAGAGTAACAGGGGTATCCACACGGCTATGACACGAGGGTGCAGCCCGCTAATAGAGTAACAGGGGTATCCACACGGCTATGACACGAGGGTGCAGCCCCGCTAATAGAGTAACAGGGGTATCCACACGGCTATGACACGAGGGTGCAGCCCGCTAATAGAGTAACAGGGGTATCCACACGGCTATGACACGAGGGTGCAGCCCCGCTAATAGAGTAACAGGGGTATCCACACGGCTATGACACGAGGGTGCAGCCCGCTAATAGAGTAACAGGGGTATCCACACGGCTATGACACGAGGGTGCAGCCCCGCTAATAGAGTAACAGGGGTATCCACACGGCTATGACACGAGGGTGCAGCCCGCTAATAGAGTAACAGGGGTATCCACACGGCTATGACACGAGGGTGCAGCCCCGCTAATAGAGTAACAGGGGTATCCACACGGCTATGACACGAGGGTGCAGCCCGCTAATAGAGTAACAGGGGTATCCACACGGCTATGACACGAGGGTGCAGCCCCGCTAATAGAGTAACAGGGGTATCCACACGGCTATGACACGAGGGTGCAGCCCGCTAATAGAGTAACAGGGGTATCCACATGACTATGACACGAGGGTGCAGCCCCGCTAACAGAGTAACAGGGGTATCCACACGGCAGGGTGCAGCCGCTAATAGAGTACTCAAACGCAACAGAGGTGTCCACACGGCCTTGTTTTCGCATTCTGCGGCCATTATTCCAGCCTAAACGAGCATCCGACGACATGTTCTGGATTTCCGGAGGTTTAGGGCTACGACACGAGAAAGCAGCGCTTAAAGACTACTCATCAACACTACTACTCGACAAGAAGTTGATCTTTTGCAGCTGGCAGCCTCCTCAAGCATTTCCTACAAAGCAGGTGCATATACAAGAAAGAAAATGCATACCTCGCTGAAAGAACGCGTGGGCTCGCAGGAGGAGATAGCGGGCCCGGAGAGCAGGAGGAACGTTATCCATCTTTGCCAGGCAGCGCTGGGCGAGTTCGACGAGGTCGAGCACCTCGAAGATCGCGTCTTCGCCGTCTTTGTCGCAGTCGGACAACGAGGACGACAGTATCTCCGCCAGCCGAATCACCGAGATCAGGTGAACATCGGACTCGAAACTACCTTCGGCAATCTGCAAAGGATTGTTCGGACTTCGGACACACATGAATCATTCACCAGTAGTAGTAGTTCGGACTTGATATGCTAGTAGTACGTGTCGTTCTAGTCCAGAGCAAGCCTGGAAGAGGACGGAGCAATCTTTACAAACAAACGAGTGATTTTAGGTAGCCGCCCTCGGCGGCGCCGATCCGAGCGCACACAGCAGCAGCGAGCGCGGCCACCTTTCTCGTCACTTGGTTTGCAGTAAAAACCCAACCCCTGCCTCTCGCGCTTCTTCGCTCCTCTGGCGCGGCAAGGACCAGATGCCGCGCATTTTGGCTGCTAAGCACCCCCCGACCGGTCAATTTGTCTCGTAGCCCTCTATTCGCCAGGCGGTGCTATTAGTAGTTCGCGGAAAGCCTTCTGGGAAAAACTGTGGATGGAGGGTGCGGAAAGCCTTCTGGGAAGAACTGTGGAGGGTGCGGAAAGCCTTCTGGGGAGAACTGTGGACGTAGGGTGCAAGCCTTTTGGGAAAAACTGTGGACGGGAGGGTGCGGAAAGCCTTCTGGGGAGAACTGTGGACGGGAGGGTGCAGAAAGCCTTCTGGGAAGAACTGTGGATGGAGGGTGCGGAAAGCCTTCTGGGAAGAACTGTGGATGGAGGGTGCGGAAAGCCTTCTGGGAAGAACTGTGGATGGAGGGTGCGGAAAGCCTTCTGGGGAGAACTGTGGACGGGAGGGTGCAGAAAGCCTTCTGGGAAGAACTGTGGAGGGTGCGGAAAGCCTTCTGGGAAGAACTGTGGACGGAGGGTGCGGAAAGCCTTCTGGGAAGAACTGTGGATGGAGGGTGCGGAGGGTGCGGAAAGCCTTCTGGGAAGAACTGTGGATGGAGGGTGCGGAAAGCCTTCTGGGAAGAACTGTGGATGGAGGGTGCAGAAAGCCTTCTGGGAAGAACTGTGGATGGAGGGTGCAGAAAGCCTTCTGGGAAGAACTGTAGACGGAGGGTGCAGAAAGCCTTCTGGGAAGAACTGTGGACGGGAGGGTGCGGAAAGCCTTCTGGGAAGAACTGTGGACGGGAGGGTGCGGAAAGCCTTCTGGGAAGAACTGTGGATGGAGGGTGCGGAAAGCCTTCTGGGAAGAACTGTGGATGGAGGGTGCGGAAAGCCTTCTGGGAAGAACTGTGGAGGGTGCGGAAAGCCTTCTGGGAAGAACTGTGGAGGGTGCGGAAAGCCTTCTGGGAAGAACTGTGGATGGAGGGTGCGGAAAGCCTTCTGGGAAGAACTGTGGATGGAGGGTGCGGAAAGCCTTCTGGGAAGAACTGTGGACGGGAGGGTGCGGAAAGCCTTCTGGGAAGAACTGTGGATGGAGGGTGCGGAAAGCCTTCTGGGGAGAACTGTGGACGGGAGGGTGCAGAAAGCCTTCTGGGAAGAACTGTGGATGGAGGGTGCGGAAAGCCTTCTGGGAAGAACTGTGGACGGAGGGTGCGGAAAGCCTTCTGGGAAGAACTGTGGATGGAGGGTGCGGAAAGCCTTCTGGGAAGAACTGTGGACGGGAGGGTGCGGAAAGCCTTCTGGGAAGAACTGTGGATGGAGGGTGCGGAAAGCCTTCTGGGAAGAACTGTGGACGGGAGGGTGCGGAAAGCCTTCTGGGAAGAACTGTGGATGGAGGGTGCGGAAAGCCTTCTGGGAAGAACTGTGGATGGAGGGTGCGGAAAGCCTTCTGGGAAGAACTGTGGACGGGAGGGTGCAGAAAGCCTTCTGGGAAGAACTGTGGATGGAGGGTGCGGAAAGCCTTCTGGGAAGAACTGTGGATGGAGGGTGCGGAAAGCCTTCTGGGAAGAACTGTGTGGAGGGTGCGGAAAGCCTTCTGGGAAGAACTGTGGATGGAGGGTGCGGAAAGCCTTCTGGGAAGAACTGTGGATGGAGGGTGCGGAAAGCCTTCTGGGAAGAACTGTGGATGGAGGGTGCGGAAAGCCTTCTGGGAAGAACTGTGGATGGAGGGTGCGGAAAGCCTTCTGGGGAGAACTGTGGACGGGAGGGTGCAGAAAGCCTTCTGGGAAGAACTGTGGAGGGTGCAGAAAGCCTTCTGGGAAGAACTGTAGACGGAGGGTGCAGAAAGCCTTCTGGGAAGAACTGTGGACGGGAGGGTGTGGAAAGCCTTCTGGGAAGAACTGTGGACGGGAGGGTGCGGAAAGCCTTCTGGGAAGAACTGTGGATGGAGGGTGCGGAAAGCCTTCTGGGAAGAACTGTGGATGGAGGGTGCGGAAAGCCTCTGGGAAGAACTGTGGATGGAGGGTGCGGAAAGCCTTCTGGGGACAACTGTGGATGGAGGGTGCGGACAGCCTTCTGGGAAGAACTGTGGATGGAGGGTGCGGAAAGCCTTCTGGGAAGAACTGTGGATGGAGGGGGCGCAGAAAGCCTTCTGGGAAGAACTGTGGATGGAGGGTGCGGAAAGCCTTCTGGGAAGAACTGTGGATGGAGGGTGCGGAAAGCCTTCTGGGAAGAACTGTGGACGGGAGGGTGCAGAAAGCCTTTTGGGAAGAACTGTGGATGTAGGGTGCGGAAAGCCTTCTGGGAAGAACTGTGGATGGAGGGTGCGGAAAGCCTTTGGGAAGAACTGTGGATGGAGGGTGCGGAAAGCCTTCTAGGGAGGACTGTGGACGGGAGGGTGCAGAAAGCCTTCTGGGGAGAACTGTGGATCACGCTCGACTGCGGGGAACACGGGGCTCTTTGAAAAGCTTTCGTGCACGGCGGACTCCCCCACCGGTTGGGGAGTGAAAGCAGGAGCGAAAAAGTGCGGGGGTGATTTTACGCAAAATCAACGCGAACTGGCCAGTATTTGGCACCAAAATACGAAAGTGCCGCTCCTGCAGTGCGGGTGAAATAGTTCCGGATGGTGGGTGTGAACGAATGGCGTGCAACTCCCGTTTTGCGGGTGCAAATGCAAAAAAGTGAGGGAAAATAACCGACCGCACAAACGACCGCACAAACACTCCCCCATCCGGTGGGGGAGTCCGCCGTGTAGGAAGATGTTCCATCTTAAAAAACGCCACATTCGCTCGACTACGGGGAACATGGTCTCTTGGAAAGGTTTCGTAGGAAGTCTATTCCCAGCGGCAAACATGGTTGGATGTAGACGTGTCTTCACACTGTAGATACAGCATCCGCAATTCCCCCACTTCAAAATACTCGAGGGACTGCCTTGTGCTCATTTCGAAGGAGGCTAGAGGGGGAGAAAACAATACAACTACAAAGTGGGTCTTTTTTGTTGAACGCTTACGCCCGCCACTGAACCCAGATTTACCTGTGTTCCGTGTGGGCTACAGCACATTTACCTCCTTTGATCTATCGCAACTGGCAGTCTCCTCAAGCATTTCCTACAAAGCAGGTGCTTATACAAAAATATTTCTGACCCGCGGGTCACGAAAAAAGACGTCGCAAATCACAGGTAAGGGAAGAGAGGTGTGTATGGGTGGTTACCTGCTTGTGGCAGGATAATACATCCTCCTCCTACTGCGTATACTGGCTCCGTCTGCTGCTTCGTCTTCACCGTCGCGGGTGATGCATAAATCGAAAGTAGAAAGGTCAAGCAGTGATTCGGTGTGTTTGTCACAATCGTCTCGCGAGGGGTGAAGTTACGATGTTTTCGGGATAGCGACGGGGCTATTCAACCTGTAACGAGTGTTAGGTATTCGTCGGATATATTAATCTTCTAAGATCTGCGATCTTATACGACTTATAAAATTTGTTTATGGTAATTTCCACAGTACGCTGCCATACGACACTTTTGATAGAGACAAGCAAGCCTGTTACCATAAAAAAAAAACGCCACATACCTGGACGAACCGCTTCTGCAAAGCAATGCCCTCTTCTCTCTTCCCCATGCGCAGTCTGTTGCAGACTTGGTAGTCCGTTACCACCATCCTCTCGACGACCGCGAGCCCGGCCGGTTGCCTGGCAGCAACGGCGGAGCCGCATCCCATGTAAACACCGGAAAGTGGGGCACCCAACCCTCCCCTCCTCACTTTTTAGAGAGTACGTTCGCTTCGGGATCCGGGGGGTTTAAAGTCTCCGCGTGACCATCGTCGTTCGGGTTTGACACCAACAGCTTCGGGGCTCGGCACGAGCCAGAAGGAAGCTCCCCAACCGACGTCTAACCGCAGCCGACAACAAGGCACCCCGGAAACCGTTCCTCCCTTACGTAACGGAGGTATAGGATGGCACGAGCCAGAAATAAGCTCCCCAACCGGACTTCTAACCGCAGCCGACAACAAGGCACCCCGGAAACCGTTCCTCCCTAACGTAACGGAGGTATAGGGATGGCACGAGCCAGAAAGAAGCTCCCCAACCGGACTTCTAACCGCAGTCGACAACAAGCCACCCCGGAAACCGTTCCTCCCTTACATAACGGAGTAATAGGGATGGCACGAGCCAGAAATAAGCTCCCCAACCGGACTTCTAACCGCAGTCGACAACAAGGCACCCCGCAAACCGTTCCTCCCTAACATAACGGAGGTATAGGGATGGCACGAGCCAGAAAGAATCTCCCCAACCGGACTTCTAACCGCAGTCGACAACAAGGCACACCGGAAACCGTTCCTCCCTTACGTACACGAGCCAGAAAGAAGCTCCCCAACCGGACTTCTAACCGCAGCCGACTACAAGGCACCCCGGAAACCGTTCCTCCCTAACGTAACGGAGGTATAGGGATGGCACGAGCCAGAAAGAATCTCCCCAACCGGACTTCTAACCGCAGTCGACAACAAGGCACACCGGAAACCGTTCCTCCCTTACGTACACGAGCCAGAAAGAAGCTCCCCAACCGGACTTCTAACCGCAGCCGACTACAAGGCACCCCGGAAACCGTTCCTCCCTAACGTAACGGAGGTATAGGGATGGCACGAGCCAGAAAGAAGCTCCCCAACCGGACTTCTAACCGCAGTCGACAACGTAACGGAGGTATAGGGATGGCACGAGCCAGAAAGAAGCTCCCCAACCGGACTTCTAACCGCAGTCGACAACAAGGCACCCCGCACCCCGCGTTCCTCCCTTACATAACGGAGGTATAGGATGGCACGAGCCAGAAAGAATCTCCCCAACCGGACTTCTAACCGGAGCCGACAACAAGGCACACCGGAAACCGTTCCTCCCTAACGTAACGGAGGTATAGGGATGGCACGAGCCAGAAAGAATCTCCCCAACCGGACTTCTAACCGCAGTCGACAACAAGGCACACCGGAAACCGTTCCTCCCTTACGTACACGAGCCAGAAAGAAGCTCCCCAACCGGACTTCTAACCGCAGTCGACAACAAGGCACCGGAAACCGTTCCTCCCTAACGTAACGGAGGTATAGGGATGGCACGAGCCAGAAATAAGCTCCCCAACCGGACTTCTAACCGCAGTCGACAACAACGCACACCGGAAACCGTTCCTCCCTAACGTAACGGAGGTAAAGATTGGCACGAGCCAGAAAGAAGCTCCCCAACCGGACTTCTAACCGGAGCCGACAACAAGGCACCCCGGAAACCGTTCCTCCCTAACGTAACGGAGGTGTAGGATGGCACGAGCCAGAAATAAGCTCCCCAACCGGACTTCTAACCGCAGCCGACAACAAGGCACACCGGAAACCGTTCCTCCCTAACGTATCGGAGGTATAGGATGGCACGAGCCAGAAGTAAGCTCCCCAACCGGACTTCGAACCGCAGCCGACAACAAGGCACCCCGGAAACCGTTCCTAGCTTAACGGAGGTATAGGATGGCCAGGCACATTCATGTTTCACGGAATTTCCGAGGGAATCTGCGAGGCTTTGACGACTCTCTGCGAGGGGTTTCCGAGGATTCAAAAAGACCGGGGTTCCCCCGTTAGGGGTGGCTGGACACGCTCGTGTCCCGGCGGGAACTTTCCTTCGGAAATACTCGACGTAGCTGCTTTGACTCCGAATGGAAGGGAGGAAATATATATAGAGGTAGGGGGCAAATACGATACAACCACAATCTGGCTTGTTCTTCGCTTGTACCACCGTGTGTTGTTTGCTCACTCAGGACTTTGACCTGTTGCGTTTATGTGATTAGTCGTATAGTGCTAGACCCGCATGACCTCACGTCCGTTCAACATACAGCACTTGGGATCCCTTCGGTTCTTTGTCTGGCAGCATCGTCGAGCATTTCCTTCCAAGCTGGCGCTTCTGTAAAGGAAAATCGCGGTGGCAGAAAACGGCGAAGAGAACCGTGGCGGTGATGGAATAAGCGAGAAATTGTAAATTCCTGACTATTTGGTTTCGTGGGTTAAACGAAGCTAGTGCGCAAGGTTTGCCTGATCTCGCACCCAGTTTCGGAGGCTCTATTCTACTTCCGAAAAGGTTGCGTTGGCAGAAACGGTGAGGCTAATAATTGCCACAGGATTGATGAAATGAAACCGAATCGGTAAAGCTGTGGTCAGTTTCCTGGTGAAACGAAGCTTCACCACCGTGTGTTGTTTCTCACTCAGGACTTTGACCTGTTGCGTTCGTGTGATTTGTCGTATAGGGCTAGACCCGCAAGACCTCACGTCCGTTCAACACGTGGTTCGTTAGTTACAGCACTTGGGATCCCTTCGGTTCTTTGTCTGGCAGCATCAAGCATTTCCTTCCAAGCTGGCGCTTATGTAAAAGAAAATTGCGATGGCAGAAAACGGCGAAGAGAAGTGGCGGTGATAGGATAAGCGAGAAATTGTAAATTCCTGACAATTTGGTTTCGTGGGTAAAACGAAGCTAGCGCGCAAGGTTTGCCTGATCTCGCCACCCAGTTTCGGAGGCTCTATTCTACTTCCGAAAAGGTTGCGTTGGCAGAAACGGTGAGGCTAATAATTGCCACAGGATTGATGAAATGAAACCGAGAATAAGGTAAAGCTGCGCATGTCAGTTTCCTGGCGAAACGAAGCTAGCGCACAACGTTCGCCTGATCCCGCACCTTACTTTCCGAAGCGAAATGGCACTCATGAAAACTCGTCATCTTCTCATTGCTGCCACATTGTCTTCTTCTCCGTATCCATTCGAACCTGTGTGGAGATGAGGGCGATTCCGGTACGCCAAGACAATGCGGACAACGCAGGTCAAAAGAATCGGCCTAGTAGTAGTAGTAGTTTGAACTTGTTATGCAGCAACAATCTGTGACAATAGACTGCACAAGCCGCTACAAACTACCTCTTTGCACGCGTCGTGTCATGCTTCGGTCGCTTCTCGCCCCGCGTACTGTTTGTCTCCGGTGCGCGCTTCACGTCCGAGGTGCGCTTTGATGTGTGATTTGTCGTGTAGGGGTAGACCCGCATGACCTCACGTCCGTTCAACACGTGGTTCGGTAGTTACAGCACTGGGGATCCCTTCTGTTCTTTGTCGGGCAGCATCGTCGAGCATTTCCTTTCAAGCTGGCGCTTATGTAAGAAGAAGAAGAAAAGAAAAAGGCCGCTCCGGGTCCAGGAACGTGACGGTCAACCACAGCTTGCAAGGCTTGAGTCGGAGGCAGCACAGTGCCACAACCCGTCCGCTCTGCCCTGTGGCTGACGTCTCGACGAGCTTATGTTCAGCGCAAGCGCCAAGCCCCAAGGTGCGCCACGCCTTGATGCTATAGTTTGGGAAATCGGTAGCCACTTGACCCGTAGGCCCGTGGCTCTGCAGTACCGCCGAACACGTGAAGACTTGGCTCCCGTGTAGCAGGCTTTCCCTGGTACCTGGGCGCTTATGTAAAAAAAAAAATACTAGCTGCTTCGACTCCGAATGGAAGGGGGGAAATATAGAGGTAAGGGGCTAATACAATACAAACACAATCTGATTTGTTCTTCGCTTACACCACCGTGTGCTGTTTTCTCCCTCAGGACTTTTGACCCGTTGTGTTTGTGTGATTTGTCGTGTAGGGGTAGACCCGCATGACCTCACGTCCGTTCAACACCTGGTTCGGTAGTTACAGCACTTTGGATCCCTTCTGTTCTTTGTCGGGCAGCATCGTCGAGCTTTTCCTTTCAAGCTGGCGCTTATGTAAATAATACATCCTCCTCCTACTGCGTATACTGGCTCCGTCTGCTGCTTCGTCTTCACCGTCGCGGATGATGCATAAATCGAAAGTAGAAAGGTCAGGCAGTGATTCGGTGTGTTTGTCACAAGGTGAATTTCCCGTATATCCCACCCCAAACAAATTTGTGCCCTTATATCCCACTTCAAAATTCGAAATGGGTGTCGCGAGCGAGCGCATCATGTGGGCGAAATTGGAGGCGGCGGGCGGCTACGGCTACGTGATCAACAACTACGCACCCCACTCAGGGCACAACGACACAACGCAGACTCGGCACTACACAAATCTTGAAACTACCCTGGAACAAACCCGTGACATGCAGTATCTGGTCGCCGCTGGGGACTACAATGCAGCGCTAAACCGCGGCGAAGGCAATGCACGATATGCACCATACCAGCAAAGGCGACGAGCATGGAGTGAACAAATGCGGCAAGCTACCCGCAGGCTAGCTAGTTTTGCGGAGTATCATGAACTAGTATCAGCCGCAACAGTACGGGAGCACACTGCATTGGCGACATGGAGAGAAAGATTAATCGACCACATCTTCGTCCGAGCCAGATACACCAGCAGCGTACGACGAGTCCGGACGACAGATCCTGCAACGCTATCACCTCGGCTTACATCGGACCACCGGCTCGTGTACGCCGACCTTCGCGTGAAATTCGCAGCCCCTAGGGCGCCGCAGGAAGGCAAGCTTGACTTCGGGGCAATCCGACGCGATGCAACACTCCGAGACCGTTTCGCTACCGCCTTGAGCAGTTCAACAACATACGACGACTTCTGTCAGCGTTACAGCGAGCTTGCGAGAAGACTGCCCCGACTCCCTCGCCCACAATTAAACCCGGGCTGGGTACCTGCGGCGGCGTACAACCCCTACGACAACGCCGCGGCAAACCAGATGGCGCTCTTACTGAGATTCTTCGCAGAGAACTCAAAACCACACCCTCAAGCAGCATGGTCAGCGTTGAAAGCACTAAAGCGCAAGAAAAGCGAGCTACCGCCCCTTTCGCTGGAACAGTATCATCGACATTTCCGGTGACAGAAAATTTTGACCCGAAACGGGCTGCTTTTCAGACGGAAAATCTGTGACACTTTTTCGTGGAATGGGTGATATCCCAGTTTGGGATATAAGGGCACAAATTTGTTTGAAGTGGGATATAAGGGCACAAATTTGTTTTGAGTGGGATATAAGGGCATTACACCTTGTCACAATCGTCGTGACGCCTCAGGACACGGCTTCAGAAAAAAGGGGGACAAGGGTGGGTGGGCAAGCGAGGGGTGAAGTTACGAGTTTTCGGGATAGCGACGGGGTAATTTACTGGGGGGGGTCGAATACAAGAGGTACCTCTTCTATTCGGCGTGCCGATCCTGCAATTTTCCCGAAAAAGAAATGGAAAAAAGTACCGCAAACCCGTAAACCGCGGGAGCTCCCTTCTTCTTGAAAGACGCACGCAATTTGTGGTCCCCGGGTCTATTTTTCACGGTTCTCTTCATCGGAGCTGAACGCGAGCACAAATTCGCCGAAAAAGGTCTGCTACACGGGCCAGCAAAGAAATGTCACCAACCAGTGGGTCGATTCCCGTCCTTTCTATTGAAAACCTGTGGGTTCCACGCCCGGTGCCCCGCATCTGGCAAGGACCCATGAACCACGCACATAAATCTTGGTCCCCGGGTCTATTTTTCGCGGTTCTCTTCATCGGAGCTCATCGCGATCAGAAAACCGTTGAAAAAGGACTGTTATGCGGACTAAGGAAAAATCCAACTTTTTTCCAGATTTCCAAAATGCCTCTTGTATTCAAGGTACCTCTTCTATTCAAGGTACCTCCTGGATTCGACCCCCCCCAGTAACCTGTAACGAGTGTTGGGTATTCGTCGGATATAATAATCTTCTAAGATCTGCGATCTTATACGACAGAACATTTCCGGAGTTGGGGCTTGCACTGATAAACGAAGCAACGGACGATCAGCATCAACTGACCATAGGTGATGGAAATGATAAGGCAAAAGTTTCTTGTTCTTCGCGTGTACAGGGTATAAACCTCTCTGGGGGGGGTTTTCCTGTATTAGCACTTTTTTCGTGCACTTTTTTCGTTGGCTTCGTTTTCTAGCGTTATTTGTGGATTAGAAGGTCGGTATTTTAAAGTCTCCGGTTGACCGTAGAGGCTTGGGTATGGCGGGGGGTTGAGAAAAGTAAAAGAGTGCGACTCGTTTCGGGTGTTGTGTCACTCCGTTGTGAAACCTTGTGTTTTCTCTTTCATGTGCAACCGTTGTTCCGGAAATGTTCCCGTCAGTACAGATGTACTATTAAAAAAAAAAAAAGAGAGGGTTTGGATGGGACTGTGGCTCGTGACCAACCGCCACGAGGCACTACTTCCAAGGGTTTAAAGTGTTTAAGCCTTCTCCAGGGAAACGAAGGGGACTACCTTCTCGCAGGCCTGAGCGAACCGCTTCGGCGCTTGCATGAATCTGTCTGCGGGGCAAAGGACGAAGAAGTCGGCGGAGCCTGGCGTCTTCACGAAACTGCGGTGTGGGTTGGAAAATGCACCCCGGCCCATTATATTTTTGGAACAACATACCACGCTGGACATGTCAGTACAAAATACTCGAGGGACTGCCTTGGGCTCATTTCGAAGGAGGCTAGAGGGGGAGAAAACAATAAGACTACAAAGGGAGGTCACATTTTTACCTTACCGGGGAAAATCCCCGGTGGTGTCAGCCATTTTGCAAAAGGTCGAAGCTCCCCCCCCCACCGGGCGGTTTTTTTTCCACCGCGGGTGATTCCCCATTCTGCTATTAAAGTTTGCTAACTTCCCCATCATGCTATTACTGGGGGGGGTCGAATACAAGAGGTACCTCTTCTATTCGGCGTGCCGATCCTGCAATTTTCCCGAAAAAGAAATGGAAAAAAGTACCGCAAAACCGGAAACCGCGGGAACTCCCTTCTTCTTGAAAGACGCACGTAATTTGTGGTCCCCGGGTCTATTTTTCACGGTTCTCTTCATCGAAGCTGAACGCGAGCACAAATTCGCCGAAAAAGGTCTGCCACACGGGCCTGCAAAGAAATGTCACCAACCAGTGGGTCGATTCCCGTCCTTTCTATTGAAACCCTGTGGGTTCCATGCCCGGTGCCCCGCATCTGGTAAAGACCCACGAACCACGCACATAATTCTTGGTCCCCGGGTCTATTTTTCGCGGTTCTCTTCATCGGAGCTCATCGCGATCAGAAAACCGTCGAAAAAGGTCTGTTATGCGGACCAAGAAAAAATCCAACTTTTTTCCAGATTTCCAAAATGCCTCTTGTATTCAAGGTACCTCTTCTATTCAAGGTACCTCCTGTATTCGACCCCCCCCAGTAAAGTGGTGCTAATTTCCCCATTATGCTATTAAAGCGGTGCTAATTTCCCCATTATGCTATTAAAGTTTGCTAATTTCCCCATTATGCCATTAAAACATTTGTTTTGGGTTTTGGCGGGTTTCCACCCGTTTTCCACAGTTTCCCGCGGCCTCTACCACGAACATGTCCTACCGTTTCGGGAATGGTTCCCGCAAACCCTTGGATTTGTGTACGTATGTGAGGATACGGCTAATAGCTTGCTGGTCATGAAATCTTCAGTACACTCCTTCAGGAGTCCTTGGAAGGCTTGGTTTGTCCAAGACATGGCAGCATGGCCGACGGGAACACGTTCAAACCCGAAGTGCCCGCCCTGGCACTTCGGGTTTGACCCGGCGCCCATCATGGCCACCGCAGCGGCATTCCACTGTATCTGAATCCACAACTGTGACAACACAAAACCTGGGCTCATGAAATGATGAAAAGCCTCATCAAATTTCCAAATGGTACCACAAAGGTCCACGCTGCAGTGCAGCCTACAGTATGGAAGCGTTGCTTTGCTACAGTGCAGCTGAGACAGTGAGAGCTTAGCTTCGGTGCAGCTGTCTTTAGTCTGCTCCAACTTAGTCTGGTGTCAGATCACCAGCTGAGCTGTCAGTGCGAACCCTGCTGACCCCTTTTGGTGAACATGCTGATTGTTTCCCGCGGACCAGCACAGTGCCAAGACGCTGTGAGTCGGAGTCACAGTGTGACTTGCAAAGTTAACTGTTCGGAAATAAGCCGTTTTCTCGAAACAATCTACTGACAGTAGGCTAAGTAGGGGCCAATGACCATTATAGACCATACTTCAAACTTTTGACCCGTTATAGACCATTCCAAACTTTTGACCCATTATAGACTACGTTCCAAACTTTTGACCCATTATAGACCACGTTTCAAACTTTTGACCCATTATAGACCACGTTCCAAACTTTTGACCCATTATAGACCACGTTCCAAACTTTTGACCCATTATAGACCACGTTTCAAACTTTTGACCCATTATAGACCACGTTCCAAACTTTTGACCCATTATAGACCACGTTCCAAACTTTTGACCCATTATAGACCACGTTCCAAACTTTTGACCCATTATAGACCACGTTCCAAACTTTTGACCCATTATAGACCACGTTCCAAACTTTTGACCCATTATAGACCACGTTCCAAACTTTTGACCCATTATAGACCACGTTCCAAACTTTTGACCCATTATAGACCACGTTCTAAACTTTTGACCCATTATAGACCACGTTTCAAACTTTTGACCCATTATAGACCACGTTCCAAACTTTTGACCCATTATAGACCACGTTCCAAACTTTTGACCCATTATAGACCACGTTCCAAACTTTTGACCCATTATAGACCACGTTCCAAACTTTTGACCCATTATAGACCACGTTCCAAACTTTTGACCCATTATAGACCACGTTCCAAACTTTTGACCCATTATAGACCACGTTCCAAACTTTTGACCCATTATAGACCACGTTCCAAACTTTTGACCCATTATAGACCACGTTCCAAACTTTTGACCCATTATAGACCACGTTCCAAACTTTTGACCCATTATAGACCACGTTCCAAACTTTTGACCCATTATAGACCACGTTCCAAACTTTTGACCCATTATAGACCACGTTTCAAACTTTTGACCCATTATAGACCACGTTCCAAACTTTTGACCCATTATAGACCACGTTCCAAACTTTTGACCCATTATAGACCACGTTCCAAACTTTTGACCCATTATAGACCACGTTCCAAACTTTTGACCCATTATAGACCACGTTCCAAACTTTTGACCCATTATAGACCACGTTCCAAACTTTTGACCCATTATAGACCACGTTCCAAACTTTTGACCCATTATAGACCACGTTCCAAACTTTTGACCCATTATAGACCACGTTCCAAACTTTTGACCCATTATAGACCACGTTCAAACTTTTGACCCATTATAGACCACGTTCCAAACTTTTGACCCATTATAGACCACGTTCCAAACTTTTGACCCATTATAGACCACGTTCCAAACTTTTGACCCATTATAGACCACGTGACCACGTTCAAACTTTTGACCCATTATAGACCACGTTCTAAACTTTTGACCCATTATAGACCACGTTTCAAACTTTTGACCCATTATAGACCACGTTTCAAACTTTTGACCCATTATAGACCATGCTCCAAACCTTTGACCCATTATAGACCATACTTCGAACTTTCGACCCATTATAGCCAGCATTGACACTTGACATTGGATCACCCACGCCGGGTCACGGATTCCTCAAAAAACACTGGAGTGCTCGTTACTAGTAAAGCTCAAATTAGAAATTTCGACGCTCATTGACAGTCATCATCGCGGCTCAATCCACGGATATTGCCGGAAGTTAAAAAGGGTGCCTCGTTTTCGTCTGCAAATTCCCGGGCTGCAACTGCGATCAAGTTTTGGGCTACAGTAGTGCAGACCCAGAGCAAAAGGACGTGTCGTGGAGACACGAAATCGCACGCTCACTGTGTGGGAGCTGGCCCCGCTCAGCCCGGAAAGCCCAGCCTCTGCACCTGGCAGCCAGCGGGGCCGAGGCAGCAACGGAAGTCCATGCACTTTCCACCTCAGCGTGCGACGTTGCAGAGTGGACGGCGATGCGTTAGAAGAGGTTGAGGTCATTGGGCACTCGTGCCAAAGGGTGGTGGCGAATCCAAAAGGCTCGACCATAGTTGTCGTCACCAAGATGAAGGAGCTACTACGCGTAGTGGTGCAGCACAACCAGCAGTGACAGCTAACTCGGGCACTACACCCTCCACGAGTCGCACAACGATGGCGTACAGACGGTCGAGTACAGAGCAGTCGACTCGACGCGCAGACGAACAGTAAAGCGGCCCGCGTCGCAGGTGGCACAAACCGAAGACGCCCGTGAGGCAGGGAGTGGAGACGAGGTGATGCAAGACGAAGGGGAAGCGCGAAGCGACCAGCCCGGACGGACCAACAAGACGCAAGACCAGGCGACCAAGAGAAGGAGGGGGACGCGACCCAGAGACCCGGGCTGAGTAGCCCGGAACTAGTGTGATGGACCTTTCTTCGGAGGGGCTCACGCACTCAAAGATCGACTTATACGCACGACGATCGCGTCCTCCCGCCGGCTCTTCCCGGCCACTCGCGTCCTCCGCGGCGAAAACGGGAAAGCGAAGATTCCGGTTCCTTTCCGTGGCTGAGTGGGTCAGCAGCCTACAACAGTTGCAACCGACAAGTTGCACCACGACTAAAATCTGGCAAAGTGCGGTCCTCATTTGCATGCAAATGACTCCCCACTAGCAACAAGAACAAGACGAATGCGTGGCACAGCCGTGTCTTAAAGGTGAGAGAGGCATGGCTTACGTCAAAGGACAATACCACAACGCAACAAGACGACGGACACAGGGCCGGGTGACAGGCGGAACTGCGCGAAAGCAGTTTGATCAGAGCCGTCCGCAACAAGACAGCCTTCGGGCTTTTGACCGGGAAGACGCTCATCACCGACCGCCGAAACTGGCTCGGACGCCATCACTGGCCGAGTTACCGGACCACTGACTCCGTCGTCTCAGGTCAGTCTGACAGTGAGTGCCAGCCTGGCAGCCCCTCTATTATTAGGCTCTCATGAGGGAGGCTCAGGATTTGACGGCAAGTCACGGCCTCAGGTCAAGAGGCCAGCTGACAAAGACCACAAAAACGCTAAAAGGTTTGTGCATTGCTGGACATGTCTTGTACGCATAGAATGGGACATAAGTTTGGCTTATGGTCCATAATGGGTCAAAAGTTTGAATCGTGGTCTACAATGGGTCAAAAGTTCCGAGGACGGTCTATAATGGGTCAAAAGTTTGAAGTATGGTCTCTAATGGTAATTGGCCCGGCTAAGTAGCGCCGTCGAATCGATTTCATCAAACGACTGCTCGCGTTTGGCACGGTTAGAAAGTGCATTGTCATTATCTTCCTCGAAAATGGACAAAACTACTCACAAAAAGTCTTGACCAGACTACCTGTGCTGTACTACGACCGCCAGTAGCCCAGTCGCAGAATGAGGAAATTAGCAAACTTTAATGGCATAATGGGGAAATTAGCGCCACTTTAATAGCATAATGGGGAAATTAGCAACTTTAATAGCATAATGGGGAAATTAGCAAAAAACCCCCCCAGAATGGGGAAATTAGCAGCTTTAATAGCATAATGGGGAAATTAGCAACTTTAATAGCATAATGGGGAAATTAGCAGCTTTAATAGCATAATGGGGAAATTAGCAACTTTAATAGCATGATGGGGAATGTCCCTTCCACCGCATTCTGAGGTGTCCCCATAAATTGTACAGTGTTTCCACCGCATACACCCCTGCACCTTTCCTGTTGAAAAGTCTTTTTTTCCAAAAGTTTTTTTTTTTCCTGAGGTTTGGAAAATTTTGCGCGCGCGCGGACATGGGCACAAAAAAAAAAAAAACTTTCTACCCTAAGGGACGCCGGATTATTACCCGGGCGGGCCAACTGCCCACTACTTTCGCCAAAATTTTGGTGGGTGGGTCCCCCCCCCCCCCCCCTGGTGGGAATATTTTTTCCCCAAAACTGTATGAAGATTTTCCGACGGAAACCCACTGCTACATCAATGTAATGGGCCTTTTAAAGCACCTGAATACTCAGCGGGGCGTAAGCGTTCTTGTATTGTTTCTCCCCCTCTAGGTACCAGGGAAAGCCTGCTACACGGGAGCCAAGCTTCACGTGTTCGGCGGTACTGCAGAGCCACGGGCCTACGGGTCAAGTGGCTACCGATTTCCCAAACTAAAGCATCAAGGCTTGGCGCACCTTGGGGCTTGGCGCTTGCGCTGAACTTAAGCTCGTCGAGACGTCAGCCACAGGGCAGGCGGACGGGGTTGTGGCTCTGTGCTGCCTCCGACTCAAGCCTTGCTAGCTGTGGTTGACCGTCACGTTCCTGGACCCGGAGCGGCCTTTTTCTTTCTTTTTCTTTCTTCTTCTTCTTCTCCCCCTCTAGCCTCATTCGAGGTATGTACAAGGCAGCCCCTCGAGTATTTTTGTATAAGCACCTGAAATACTTGAGGAGACTGCCAGTTGCGAAATCTCAAAGCATAGTGTGGTACTCATCGGCCTGCCGATGACTCCCCACTAATCGCAACAATATTCCGATCTCAAAGGAGGTGAAAGTGCTGTAGGGCACCCGCAACACAGGTAAATCTGGGTTTGGTGGCTTTTCTGGCATCCTGGACGTTGCTAAGTTCCGGTGAAGCTCAGTTTTAGAGTTAAAGTTCGCTTGAAATACCGGGGTTTTAGGGTCTCCGTGTGACCGTTCATGAATGGGTTCTCTTAGAGCAAGAAAGGGCTTTATGGTTACGGATTGTATATTTAGTGCATGCTTTCGTTATGGGTTATGGCTAGCCATATCCGGGACTGTTTGTGACCAATTTTGTTTTGTTGGACAATTCTGTCGATTATTCTAATCCCCGAAAGTCGGGAAAATCATGGTTACAAAGTCTGCAGAATGGCCGAGAAGATTTTTTTTTTTTTTTTTTTTTTTTTTTTCCCCACGTCGAGCGAGGTTTTTCGAGTGAAAGATTTTTGTGTTTCCGACGATCCCGAATGGACGTACAGATTGGTGTCTTTCGACCTTTTGCGTGCTTGTGAAGTTTTGCAGTGTACTGAGGGAACTGGAGCAAGGGGGCGAGGGCATACATGGCGCCGGTCTCGCGGTCGACAGCGAACGCCCGCAGCTTGTCGACGACTTCGGACTGGACGCGGGGCGGCACGGGGCTCTGCGCGGCCGGCACCGGCGGCTGGGCCCGCACTTGCACTTCGTACCCTTCCTGCGAGAGCTGCGGATCGGGCACCGGATCGTCGAAGAACGAATCGGGGAACGCCGGCGGCGGCGGAGGAGGCGGCGGCGGAGGAGGCGGCGGCGGCGGCGCGTGGACGTTGCTGCGGGCGGGCGCTGCAGGGGGCGGCGGCGCCGGGTTGGACGTCGTGTACGGCGTGTGGTGCCAGTTGCCGTCGAGGGCCGCATCGCCGGGTGCGGCGGCAGAGTCGCGGTGAGGCGGGGGCGACGGCGAGATTTTGTCTTCGGCGGACGCGATTTCGATGAATTTCGAGTTCACCATCCTCTTCTCCCGCTGCCGGTCTTCCATCGCGATGCTGATCGTGTTCAAAGCGCCGATCCGCAGCACGTGCACAAACCGGTTCAACTTCTGCTTCGGCACCGGCCTCGCCCCGTGGTACGCTTCGCCCTCCCCTTTCCCCTTCTGCCTCCCGTCCTCTTCCCTCGCCACCCCCACCTTATACCCCACGACCCCTTCCGGCGCCTCCCTCAGCGGGAACACCCACTCGTTCCGCGCCACGGCCGAGTGCACCTTCTCGGCGCCGTCGCCGCCCGCCCCGAAAAAGAGGAGGTCCGCCGACTCGCCCCAGACGACGAAGCACAGGGTTTCTCGGTCGATGCAGCGGCCCATGGCTCGCAGCGGCGTTTGGCACAACTCGCCGTCGCGCGAGACGTGGAGACGGCAGTAATCTAAGCTGACGTTCGTGCCCCTGTGTGTGTGTGTGTGTGTGTGTGTGTGTGTGTGTGTGTGTGTGTGTGTGTGTGTGTGTGTGTGTGTGTGTGTGTGTGTGTGTGTGTGTGTGTGTGTGTGTGTGTGTGTGTGTGTGTGGTGTGTGTGTGTTTGTGTGTGTGTGTGTGTGTGTGTGTGTGTGTGTGTGTGTGTGTGTGTGTGTGTGTGTGTGTGTGTGTGTGTGTGTGTGTGTGTGTGTGTGTGTGTGTGTGTGTGTGATGTAGTAGTGATTGACAGCGAAATGACACAGTGAAGTGTAGTGAAAAAGGAGTGACTGGCGCTAGTGAGTGACATCGAGTTGACAGAGTGAAGTGAGTGACTGCGCTAGATAGTGACAGCGAGTGAGAGAGTGGAGTGAGTGAATGCCCTAGATAGTGACAGCTTGTTGAAGAGTGAAGTGAGTGACTGCGCTAGATACTGACAGCTAGTTGAAGAGTGAAGTGAGTGACTGCGCTAGATACTGACAGCTAGTTGAAGATTGAAGTGGGTGACTGCGCTAGATAGTAACAGCTAGTTGAAGAGTGAAGTGAGAGACTGCGCTAGATAGTGACAGCTAGTTGAAGAGTGAAGTGAGAGACTGCGCTAGATAGTGACAGCTAGTTGAAGAGTGAAGTGAGAGACTGCGCTAGATAGTGACAGCTAGTTGAAGAGTGAAGTGAGTGAAAGCCCCAGATAGTGACAGCTAGTTGAAGAGTGAAGCCCGTGTAGAACGCCTCCAGCTGCTCGAGGTGCTGCTTCTGGTGCGGCTTCAGGGGTGGGGGGAGTGCCCGAATCTTTCAGAAGAAGACAAGAGAAACCGGAATCGGATGTTGTAGATCAACTACTGTGTGGAAAGAGTGGCACTGACACTACTCTTTCCACACACAGAGGGCCCGAAATATTGAGGAGAAGAAATGTGAAGACGGGAAAAGAAATGCGTAGTTTTGTTTAAAAAAAAAGAAACTGGCACATACAATCGGTCACGCTTCGGGTACCCGAGATCTTCGAGCAGCGCGTCCGCTACGCGGCTGAGCTTCGTGGCCTCGTTCGAGACGTTGCCGCGGGCGTAGAGCAGGAACCCCTCTTGGTACCGCAGGAGCGGGACAGGGTCCGCCGCCTGCGGCGTCACGAGCTCGCCGTCCGGCGACGCCGACTTGTAGAACGCCTCCAGTTGCTCGAGGAGCTGCTTCTGGTGCGGCTTCAGGGGTGGGGGGAGTGCCCGAATTTTCCAGAATCAACTACTGTGTGGAAAGAGTGGCACTGACACTTCTCTTTCCACAGAGTGCCCCAAAGATTTCAGGAGAAGAAAAGAGAGAAACCGAAATCAGATTTTGTGGATAAACTACTGTGTGGAAAAAATAGTGGCACTGGCTCTACTCTTTCCACACACAGAGGGCCCGAAATGTTGAGGAGAAGAAATGTGAAAACGGGAAAAGAAATGCGTAGTTTTGTTTTAAAGAAAGAAATGCGTAGGTTTGCTTTATTATTTTTGTCGAAACTGGCACATACAATCGGTCACGCTTCGGGTACCCGAGATCTTCGAGCAGCGCGTCCGCTACGCGGCTGAGCTTCGTGGCCTCGTTCGAGACGTTGCCGCGGGCGTCGAGCAGGAACCCCTCTTGGTACCGCAGGAGCGGGACAGGGTCCGCCGCCTGCCGCGTCACGAGCTCGCCGTCCGGCGACGCCGACTTGTAGAACGCCTCCAGCTGCTCGAGGAGCTGCTTCTGGTGCGGCTTCAGGGCGGCGCCGCCGGAGGCGAAGTCGGCGAGCTGCAGCGCGTGGGAGGAGCGTGTGACGGGCTGCGCGTGGGGAACGTGCGCCACGTGCGATTCGGCCGCCGACGCGGCTGCGGAAGCAGTGACGGCGCGCGGCGTGTAGTCGTCGTCTTCACCGTCGTCGGAGGGCGCGGGGAGGTGGCCTGCCGCGGAGTCTCCTCCTCCTAGTTCGACGCTGCGCTGGGCCCCGTCAGGCTCCTGGGGAGCGGAGGCAGCCTTGCCGCCCGGCCAGGCGAGCGTGCGCGGCGCCTTCCGGTGCGGCTCGTCGCCGCCGGGCGCCGGCCGCCGATCACTCACCGCAGCGGCGCCCGGGCGCCCCGCGTCGCCGGGGCCCGCAGCGGGCCCCGCCGGCTCCGCGCGCGCGTCGGTTTTGAAGATCGGCTTCGGCTTCCGCGCGCCGGCCGCCTCCTTCTTCCCCTCGCCTGGCGAGCTCCGCTGCAAGATCGACCGCCCGGCGAGGCTGCTTTATTGTGTTGAGTGTAAGTTCGCTTGGGGATCTGGAGGTTTTAAGTCTCCGGGTGACCATTGTGCTTTAGCGTTTATTGTGGTTTAGAGGTTCGGTGTTTTAGGGTTTCCGATTGACCATGGAGGCTGTGAGGCGGGTAGTACGAGTGATGTAGGCATGGTTGCACACTTTAACTACGGCTAGCCAAGTTTGACACTAAGTGTTGCGACCGACGTTTTAGGGTTGAAGTTCGCTTGAGATTCCGGGATTCAAGGGTCTCCTGTTAAATAGGTTCACTTCGAGCTACAAGCGCCTGCTTTGTAGGATACATGCAAGCATCAGTAGACGAAATAACGAACGGACAGCATCAACTGACCAAAGGTAAAATGAGAGAGAGAGAGACGAGTTAGAGTGCAGCGACCATCTCTCCGAGGAGTATCCGGTCGCCCCACTACTATCCCGTACTACTACGGCGGGCGTAAGTCGTTGCGCCGTGGGCGCGGAGCGAGCCGTGGCCCAGTCAAAGATGATAGTTGCACCGATGGTGGCGCAGCCGGGGGCGTTCTGACTGGCGGACGAGACCGCCTGGCAGGCGTGTGTTGACACGTACAATGACAAAAAAGCTTCTCGTTCCTCGCGTGTACAGAATGTGGAAATATACCTCTCTGGGGGGGCTTCGGGCGGCCTACTCCGGTACGACTCGGCAACAGCCGCGTCTCGCTGCCGGCAGCCGGGCTCGTCGGCGGGCGCGATCACGCCCGCTGTGCCGCCTCTCTCCGGGCCATCCGAGGAGCCGATGCCGTTAGGCTGCGGGTGGCTGGGAGCGTAGCCGGCGGGCACGCGGTGGACGGCAGGGGGCGGGAACGGGCTGGGCGCCTGGCTCTGCGCCGGCGCGTCGTCGAAAGGGTACTCCAGCGGCGCCGGCGCGTACGGCGGGGGCCCGGGGACCGGGCAGTACGGCGCCGCGGGCGGCGGGGCGGCAGCGGGGTGTTGGTGATGGTGGTGGTGCTGCTGCTGATGCTGCAGATGCTGCTGGCCCTGGGGGTGCTGGTGGTGCTGCTGCAGATGCTGCTGGCCCTGGTGGTGCTGCATCTGCTGGTGCTGCAGCTGCGCCGGGTGCTGGGGCGCGAACAGGCGGTGGCCGCCCGGCTGCTGCTGCGGGTCGGGCGACCGCTCGGCGGGGGGGTACCGGAGGTGCAGCTCCGCCTCGCGGAACGCGAACGCCTCCTGCTGGACGCGCTGCGGCTGCGGCAGCAGCAGCAGCTGCTGCTGCTGCTGCTGGGGCTGCTGGGGCCGCATGCCCACCACGGGGCCCGGCGGGTAGTCGGGCGGGTACTCGTGCTGCTGCGGCGGCGGCGGCGGCGCGCCGGCCAGCTGCTGGGGCTGCGCGGGGGGTCCCGGGGGCGGGGAGTAACCGTTCAGCGAAGGCAGAGCCATCGCGCCGCCGCTGCGGGTTTGTCCGCCGCCGCTCTGGAACTGGACCTGCGCAGCCAGCCCGTCGACCGGTGCCAGCCGCGCTGCAGGGTACTCGTGCTGTGGGTTGTGCACTCGGGTCCTGATCCGAAGCCCTGCTTGCACGTGCATCAGCGCGGGGGCTATCACCAGCGGGTTTTCGGCCGCGCCGAAGGCTTGCGGGGCGCGGACGATGGGAGGGGTGCTGCGCTCTATCAGGATGCACCGCATCGTGCGCGTCTGCTTCACCTGCGGCAGCGACGTCGGCACGCTCCAATCGGTCGGCACGCCGCGCTCGTCGGGCGGCCCGCTGCAGAGCCACAGGGACACCTCGGCGCCCCTGTCCCGGCCGTACGCGGCGGCGAAGTAGTCGACGAGGCCCGCCAACCCTTCGAACTGCCCCAGGTCGCCCGTGATCCACTCCCCGAGCACGACGCGGCCCGCCTCCCGGTGGGCGAGGCGGAAATCTACGACGTTCATCGCCGCCGTTCCATAGACGCAACCCGGCTTCTTGGCTGGTTGCCGTCCGTTTCTCCCCCCTTTTTTTTTTTTTTTTTTCGCTTCTGGCTTCCCCCTGAAAAGAAATTTTTAACCCGGGTGTTTTTGGACGAGGGAAAGTGAACGAGTGAAGAGACCCCCGTCGAGAAGTGGCCCCCGAACTTTTTTTAGAGTGAAAGTTCGCTTAAAACTCCGGGGTTTTAAAGTCTCCGGGTGATTGGTCTGGTCTACCGGGGGGAAAGCTGTGCACACGGCTCTGCCCCCCTCTGTCTCGGTTGTACGGTGGGTACCGTGATCCACTCCCCGAGCACGACGCGACCCGCCTCCCCGTGGGCGAGGCGGAAATCTACGGCGTTAATCGCCGCCGTTCCATAGACGCAACCCGGCTTCTTGGCTGGTTGCCGTCCCCTTTTTTTTATGCGCTTCTGGCTTCCCCCTGAAAAGAATTTTTAACCCGGGTGTTATTGGACGAGGGAAAGTGAAGGAGTGAAGAGACCCCCGTCGAGGTGGACCCCGAACTTTTTTCGTGTTGCCACCGATGTGCGCGTGAACAGTCGGCTTGCCGGCTGATTAAATTTCGAGCCCTTTTTTTACAGGCAGACTCGCACAAAACCAGCCGATTTTCAACAGTGTAAGCTTTGGCTATGCCGCTCAATCAGCTTGACGCACCGGCAATATGTTGTCGTAAACCCCTTCTGATCGGCAGACCAGAAGCCAGTTCCAAAAACCAGCCGGCTGATTATCAGCCGGTCAGTTTTTCAAGAATTTTTTTTTTGTATAAGCACCTGCTTTGTAGGAAATACTTGAGGAGGTTGCCAGCTGCAAAAGATCGAAGGAGGTAAATGTGCTGTAGCCCACACGAAACACAGGTGAATCTGGGTTCAGTGGCGGGCGTAAGCGTTCAACAAAAAAGACCCATTTTGTAGTTGTATTGTTTCTCCCCCTCTAGCCTCCTTCGAAGTAAGCACAAGGCAGCCCCTCGAGTATTTCCGGCTGAAATCAGCCGCTTATTTCCTTAGCGCGAACACTGGTTGCCACCGCTGCGGCCTCTTGCTGCCCGACAATCAACCGAAGTTGATGTGCAGGATGGTGGCTTTCGACTTTTTTTTGTGATTCTTCCTTGGAGGGGTGGCAGTGGCTCTATACTGCTATCAATTTGGTCTCTTTTCCTTTTGGTCTGGTCTACCGGGGGGAAAGCTGTACACACGGCTCTCACGGCTCTGCCCCTCTGTCTCGGTTGTACGGTGGGAGGGGTGCTGCGCTGTATCAGGATGCACCGCATCGTGCGCGTCTGCTTCACCTGCGGCAGCGACGTCGGGCACGTTCCAATCAGGGGCACGCCGCGCTCGAATTTTTTTTTGCTCAACTTCATCAAAAATCACCGCAGTATTTGTTCCACTTTTTTTTTTTAAAACCCCCATTTTTCTCCGGAAAAAAATGGGTGGCCATTTTTTTCGGGTCTAAATCCTCTGCACACTCTACCATCCTACCAGCATCAGCAGCAGCGTGGCAGCACACCGGAGCGTAGGAATGAAGGAAAGGGAGCCCGCTTCGGACCAACGAGGCAGCGCAAAGTTAGTTCACGCAATGTTAGGTAGGCTAGGGGGGAGCATAGGGTGTGTGATGTGCAGAATCCCGCCTCTCGCGTGTGCATGTTTTACTGCTGGCATCAAGTCTTCTTCGCGGGGGGGAGGATCTTGGGTAGATGTTAAGGCAGGACACTGCCTTTCATGCATCAAGTTTTCTTCGCGGGAAATGCAGGGGAGGGAGCGCTGAAGTGCTGCTGACCTAGCTGCACCATGTAGCAGTGACGTAAGCCACGGACACATGAGGCGGACGATCATCAGTGCCTGGAAGCAGACACGACAGCTGTTCGTAGCTCGCCGCAGCCGGGACCACCGCTGCTACAAGAGTACCAACAAGTCTGTCTCGGGGGGAGAAAACCCCTGTCTTTGGGTTAGAAATCTCAGGGCGCGGTCCAGGCTGACACTCCATTGCAGGCACAGCATGCAAGAAGGCCTGGAAGAAATCGGGAGCCGCGGGTACCACCCGCGAGCGCCACTCACACAGCACCTGCAATCTGAGCCCGGATCTAAACCCGCACTGACATCCCGTCCTCAGAGCCAATCCGTTTCCAATTCAATTTGTCGACTTGCTAAGCCGCACTGCCTCGTCTTCTTGTAGCGGTAGCAATCTACGAAGTAACTCCGCAGTGCAGTGGTCATAGTTGTCGCGAGCAGCACCGTTTGAAGTACTCTACGGGGAGCTTCCGGATGCCTACCTACCACGTGATACCCGTAGGTCTGGGCGACGGCGTCGGAAAGTTTGTCACTTGTCCGTCTACCTACAAACGGCATCGTATCTGAAGAAACGGAGATACTCGGAATCGGATATACCTCGTCGTATGCCCTGCTACCTACAGACTGCATCACACCTGTAGCATCGGATAACTTGTCGTACGTCCTGCTGCCTACAGACTGCATCAGAGCTGCAGAAAGCGGAAATACTCTGCAGAATCGAAGATAGCTACCTACACAGACTGCATCAGAGTTGCAGAAAGCGGAAATACTCTGCAGAATCGAAGATGGCTACCTACACAGACTGCATCAGAGCTGCAGAAAGTGGAAATACTCTGCAGAATCGAAGATGGCTACCTACACAGACTGCATCAGAGCTGCAGAAAGTGGAAATACTTTGCAGAATCGAAGATAGCTACCTACACAGACTGCATCACACTTTGTAGCATCGAAGATACGTTGTTGTATGCCCTGCTGTCCACATGCTGTCGGTTGGGGCCGGCGGCTAGGTGCGAAGTGGACCGCACGGCCGAAGGAGCGACTTTTTGTCGGTTGTCCTGCAACCCGGATGCTGGAGGTTCGTGCGCTCGGTTCCGTTTGGGTCGCCGAACGGCGTTTCATGCATTAAAGAAGGACTGCACGTGCCCGATCGTCTCGTAGTGCGTCGACGGGTGCAACGCGACGGAGAGGACCCCAGTGAGGAAACTGGTCAGCCACTGTGTGTACGTGATTTGCGGTTGGTGCGTGCCCAGGAAGTCACCTGCGTGGCTGCACCAGTGGTGCTCCTGCAGCCTCTTATGACATGCGACATCGGTCGAGCTGAGTATTGAACACCCGAAGGCGCGGGCAAGCACCTGGGTCGTGATATTCTGCAAGGGTACGCACAAAGTCGCAAACCCCGAAAAAGCCGAACCGGCTAAGCCTCAGCCCTGTTTTCGGGTGTCCCAGGTTTTACCCAGTTCGTCATCAACCCCAAAATGCGGACAAAACGTAAACTACGAGAGAGAGACAGAGTGCACACCTCGCTGGTGGTATCGGAGAGCCGCGCCCCTTCGTCGCACTCCGCTTTGATGCTTTCGAACGCACCTTGCAGGCACTGCTTGTACTCTTCCATGCACGGGCCCATGCGGCGGAGGGCGAGATGCAGGACGACGAGGTGGTGGGCGACGTGCTTCGTGCTGCCATCTTCCAACGCAGCGAGCATGGCACGGGCCACCTGCACGCAGCCGCTGGCGCTGGCTAGGCTCGACAGGCACGCGTCTTCGCCGCCGTCGTCGTACCCTTGGCGCGCAGAGTTCGGGTGGCAAGTTGCGTTGACCAACGCGGCGAACACAGCCGGGTTGAACCGGTCGACGCCCAACCTTTGCAGCACGCTTGCCGCGTCGGCCCCGTTGCCGAGCTTCTGGCAGGCTGCCTCGAGCTTCAGCAGGGCGCCTGCCAGCCCGCGGCCGTGCTGCTTCTGCGCCGCGTGCACGTCGAGCACCAGGCCCAGCAGGTCTTCTCGCAGCTTCCCTTCGTCAGTTACCCACAGCGGGCCGTCTATGTAACAGTTGAGCCCCTTCGGCGCCCACGGCTCTGCGTAGCAGAGGCTCGGTGAGCGCCACATGGTCCCCCTCTCTCTTCCCCCTGCTACGTAATAGTATACGGAAAATGCACGAAAGTCCAGGGTCATCGAATTGCAAGTTTTTTTCTGAAACTTGCAAGCCCAGTTTCGTATGAGACTCTGGACGTTGTGCTACCCGTGTTCTCTGTGCGCCGAACCAGATGGGTCTTGAGCTTCTGGCAGGCTTCTAGCTTCATTAGGACAAGCCCTTCTCTATGAGACTCCGGACCTTGTGCTACCCGTGTTCTCTGTGCGCCGAACCAGATGGGTCTTGAGCTTCTGGCAGGCTTCTAACTTCATTAGGACGAGCCCTTCTCTATGAGACTCCGGACGTTGTGCTACCCGTGTTCTCTGTGCGCCGAACCAGATGGGTCTTGAGCCTCTGGCAGGCTTCTAGCTTCATTTGGACGAGCCTTCTCTATGAGACTCTGGACGTTGTGCTACCCGTGTTCTCTGTGCGCCGAACCAGATGGGTCTTGAGCTTCTGGCAGGCTTCTAACTTCATTAGGACGAGCCCTTCTCTATGAGACTCCGGACGTTGTGCTACCCGTGTTCTCTGTGCGCCGAACCAGATGGGTCTTGAGCCTCTGGCAGGCTTCTAGCTTCATTAGGACGAGCCTTCTCTATGAGACTCCGGACGTTGTGCTACCCGTGTTCTCTGTGCGCCGAACCAGATGGGTCTTGAGCCTCTGGCAGGCTTCTTCAAGCTTCATTAGGACGAGCCCTTCTCTATGAGACTTCGGACCTTGTGTAAACTTGGTGTCTCTCCGACTATTCCAGGGTCATTATATACGGCAGGGCCTTCATCTAGGGGTCGAGCTGAGTATTGAGCACCCAAGGCGCGGGCAAGCGCCAGGGTCGCGATGTTCTGCAAACTACGCGAAGTCGCAAACTACGCAAATTACCGTAATTGGGTGAAATCTGCACCGGGACACTTCCCAGAAACGGAGCTGGGTGTCCCAGGTTTTACCTGCCTTCTGCGCCTTTCCAAGAGCAGCGATGTACTCACTGATACGCCCGTTGGGCCCCTCTGGAACGAGGAAGCGGGTGTTCTTCGGTGCAGAGCGCTGCTTACCTCTTCGGACTGTGATCCAATGCCCTGGCACACCTTCTGTCGCAACTGTGCCATCTTTCTGCCCGATGTTGTGTGCTTCGCACATGCGCAGTCCGCCGTAGTAGACGACTACGGCAAGGCACAGGTTGCGAACCCACTCGTGGTCAGTTTCTGCACCGGGACACTTCAGAAACGGAGCTGGGTGTCCCAGGTTTTACCCGGTTCGGCATTTTTTTATTTTTTTCCGGAGTTTGCGACTTTGCGTACCAGGGACAGCCTGCTTCACGGGAGCTAAGCTTCACGTGTTCGGCGGTACTGCAGAGCCACGGGCCTACGGGTCAAGTGGCTACCGATTTCCCAAAATAACGCATCAAGGCGTGGCGGCTTGGCGCTTGCGCTGAACACAAGCTCGTCGAGACGGTCAGCCACAGGGCAGAGCGGACGGGATTGTGGCACTGTGCTGCCTCCGACTCAAGCTTTGCAAGCTGTGGTTGACCGTCACGTTCCTAGACCAGCCGGTCTGTCATTTACCCGTTCCAGCTTTAATCCAGTTCAGCATTATTCTAACTACGGTAAGCCGCACAGGTGGCGCCATTCAGGGGACGCGACCCAGAGACTCGGGCTAAGTAGCTTGGAACTAGTGTGATGGACCTTTCTTCGGAGGGGCTCACGCACTCAAAGATCGACTTATACACACAGGTGGCGCCATTCAGGGGACGCGACCCAGAGACTCGGGCTAAGTAGCTTGGAACTAGTGTGATGGACCTTTCTTCGGAGGGGCTCACGCACTCAAAGATCGACTTCTACGCACAGGTGGCGCCATTCAGGGGACGCGACCCAGAGACTCGGGCTAAGTAGCTTGGAACTAGTGTGATGGACCTTTCTTCGGAGGGGCTCACGCACTCAAAGATCGACTTCTACGCACAGGTGGCGCCATTCAGGGGACGCGACCCAGAGACTCGGGCTAAGTAGCTTGGAACTAGTGTGATGGACCTTTCTTCGGAGGGGCTCACGCACTCAAAGATCGACTTCTACGCACAGGTGGCGCCATTCAGGGGACGCGACCCAGAGACTCGGGCTAAGTAGCTTGGAACTAGTGTGATGGACCTTTCTTCGGAGGGGCTCACGCACTCAAAGATCGACTTATACGCACAGGTGGCGCCATTCAGGGGACGCGACCCAGAGACTCGGGCTAAGTAGCTTGGAACTAGTGTGATGGACCCTTCTTCGGAGGGGCTCACGCACTCAAAGATCGACTTATACGCACAGGTGGCGCCATTCCGCCATTTCCTTGAAGTTTGCACTTGATAGGAGCCAACCCCCACTTCTCTGACCACTCGATTGTGCATGCGCCACAAAAGACGCTGCCGGCAGCGCAGAACGTGTGATGAAGAATAATAACTGCACTTCGTGTCATTCTCCCTCTCCCCGTTAACGGACGGTTATCCTTTCAGAGTGTAAGTGGAACGCGTTGATTGGCGGTACGCGTGGGGCCGGGGGAGGACAGGACATGCTCCCCAGCCGCGTGACGCAAGTTGAAGGACAAAAGAGTTACAGTTGGTTAAAAAACGTAGTTCCGTGGTGTCCCTCAGGTGAAGTAATACTACAGGCTGTCCACGTGACAAAGCCGTTGAGCACTGGGAACTTTTAAGTACACGGACCACACGTGTCAGCATGCACTCAGCCGTTGAGCACTGGGAACTTTTAAGTACACGGACCACACGGATCAGCATGCACTCAGCCGTTGAGCAGCAGCTGCCGGCTTATTTCGTACACCAGAGTAGTTGAGGCGCAAAGCTTTTGCTGGTACAAGTTTCATGTACTCGTAGAAAAAAAATTGAACTTGATACGCAGCAACAATCTGTGACGATGGGCTGCACAAGCCGCCACCGATTACCTGTTTGCACGCGTCGTGTCGTGCTTCGGTCGCTTCTTGCCCGGCGTACTGTTTGTCTCCGGTGCGCGCTTCACGTGCGCCGTGGAGTCTCACGAGCCCGATTCGGCGCGCTTATTTTTCTCTCTCGCGGGTAGAAAGAGTATCGCTGTTGCTCCAGTATGTGTTCCCAGCCCCGGAGAGCCTCGGCCCCGCGGGGCTGTCGTCGCTGCGCTCGAAACGTGTTGCCAAGAACGAGCTTCCCTCTCCCAAGCTCTATCCCACAGCCTATCGGTAGCAACGACGGGCGGTGCGTACAAGTGGCAGGGACGTAATTAGTGCAAGCTGATGACTTGCGCCTACTACGAGGCATTCCTCATTCGAGGAGAAGAATTGCAATCATCGATCCTCACCACGACACAAGTTCAAAAGATTCCCCATCCTCTTCAAGATAGGTAGCCGGAAGGCTCTCAAACTCGTTTAATGCGTCAGTGTAGTGCGCGTGCAGCCTAGGACATTTGGGGCATCACAGACCTGCTATTGGCTCGAGGGAGCAGTGTAGAATAGTTCAGATTTGCACCCTTGCGTGGTCTTCCAAGCCGATGTCACGCATGATGCGCTGGCACGTTCAAGAGCTCCCTTGGGTACAGGGTACAGGGGCGTGTCGTCGCTGCACTCTTCAAGGGGACAGTGCTCTGGGTAGTGCAGGGTTGCATCCTTGCGGATGTGGTCTTCCATGCCGATGTCGCGCATGACACTATGGCACGTCTTCAAGAACTGCACGCCCTTTCCGTTGTGACCGGCTACTGTCCACCGGAGCCAGAAGTAGTCGCTCCATGAGAGTCGTCTAGACTCTCCATGGGTATTGTCTGCACTCTTGAATGGTTCGGAGCTGCATCCTTGCGGATGTGGTCTTCCAAGCCGATGTCGAGCCGAGCCTCGCAAGGGAAACGTCTAGAGTTCCCTTGGGTACAGGGGCGTGTCGTCGCTGCACTGCAGTGCTCTGGGTAGTTCAGAGTTGCATCCTTGCGGATGTGGTCTTCCAAGCCGATGTCGCGCATAACACTATGGCACGTCTTCAAGAACTGCACGCCCTTTCCGTTGTGACCGGCTACTGTCCACCGGAGCCAGTAGTCGCTCCATGAGAGTCGTCTAGACTCTCCATGGGTACAGGGGCGTGTTGTCTGCACTCTTGAATGGTTCGGAGCTGCATCCTTGCGGATGTGGTCTTCCAAGCCGATGTCGAGCCGAGCCTCGCAAGGGAGGCGTCTAGAGTTCCCTTGGGTACAGGGGCGTGTCGTCGCTGCACTGCAGTGCTCTGGGTAGTTCAGAGTTGCATCCTGCGGATGTGGTCTTCCATGCCGATGTCGAGCCGAGCCTCGCGAGAGAGGCGTTGCATCCTTGCAGACGGGGTCTTCCAAGCCGATGTCAAGAGGCGTCTAGAGTTCCCTTGGGTACAGGGGCGTCGTCGCTGCACTCTTCAAGGGGGCAGTGCTCTGGGTAGTTCAGGGTTGCATCCTTGCGGATGTGGTCGTCCATGCCGATGTCGAGCCGAGCCTCGCAAGAGAGGCGTTGCATCCTTGCAGATGGGGTCTTCCAAGCCGATGTCAAGAAACGTCTAGAGTTCCCTTGGGTACAGGGGCGTGTCATCCCTGCACTCTTCAAGGGGGCAGTGCTCTGGGTAGTTCAGGGTTGCATCCTTGCGGATGTGGTCTTCCAACCCGATGTCGCGCATGATGCGGTGGCACGTCTTCAAGAAGAAGTTGGTAGCCCACCTTTTCTGGCCGACGGTTCCGAAGAAGCTCTGCTCCGCAACCTTGCCCTCTGCAGCGAGGCGGGCCCCGACCTCCTTGTCGTTCATCTCGATGTCGTACTTCTTCACGAACCGCATGTCGGCCGGGCCTTCGGGCGTCCAGGCCATGGCCCAAAACTGGTCCTCCGCCCGTTCGCAGAGGTTGTCGAAGGACGCCAGGTGCCCGCGCATTGCGTCTGGCGAGCTTCTGTCCGCGTTGTAGTGCCGCAGAGCGCCCAGGTGCGCCATCGTGTCCTCCAAGCACGACAGGCAGACGCTGCACCGCAGCTTCCGCAGGTTCTCGGAGTCGCTGGCGAACGCCTGCCACGCCTTCTCTGCGCACGAGCCGCACGCAACGAGCAGGAAGAAAACCAGCAACCGCATTCTTGGTGCGTATTCTTAAAGTTGGAATTGCCCTCAGAACTGTGTCAGGTTAATATGGACGGCTAATTGCCCGTTCTCGAACACAATTGAAAGTTTTGCCCATGGGGCATGCAATTGAAGCGGAGTGTAGCCTAGTGAGTGTATGGGTATGAGAGTTCCCCGGGGGTTTATCTTGGCAAGCAAACACATTGTCCCCAGCTGGTAGCAAGCGATTCATCGTCGCTTGTCTTTGTGTCCCCTTTAGGGCCTTGGGGTGTCCAGGCCATGGCCCAAAACTTGTCCTCCGCCCGTTCGCAGAGGTTGTCGCGCATTGCGTCCGGCGACAGCTTCTGTCCGCGTTGTAGTGCCGCAGGGCGCCCAGGTGCGCCATCGTGTCCTCCAAGCACGACAGGCAGACGCTGCACCGCAGCTTCCGCAGGTTCTCGGGGTCGCTGGCGAACGCCTGCCACGCCTTCTCTGCGCATGAGCCGCACGCAACGAGCAGGCAGAAAATCAGCAACCGCATTCTTGGCGCGTGTTCTTAAAGTTGGAATTGCCCTCAGAACTGTGTTTGGGTGATACGGACAGCTAATTGCCCGTTCTCGAACACAATTTAACGTTTTGCCCATGGGGCATGCAATGAAGAACGGAGTGTGTTGCCCAGTGAGTGTGTGGTATAAGAGTTCCCCGGGGGTTTATCATGGCAGGCAAACACATTGTCCCCAGCTGCCATCGTGTCCTCCAAGCACGACAGGCAGACGCTGCACCGCAGGTTCTCGGGGTCACTGGCGAACGCCTGCCAGGGCGACGGCGCCTTCTCTGCGCATGAGCTGCACGCAACCAGCAGGCAGACTAATCAAAATCCTGCATTATTGGCGACTTCCTCAGGCTGGATTTGCCCGATACTGCACTCATTTACAACTTCTTTCCCCATACATCACACAGGGTCGTCTTCTTGTTGCGTTTGTGGTATGGTCCTCTGACAGAGTGGGCCGATGCCTCTCATCTCACCTTTAAAACACGGCTGAGTCACGCATGCTCTTGACAGACGCTAGCGTCCGACATTTCGCACGCGCGTCACATTTGTGGGGAGCCATGTGCAAGCAAATGAGTACCCTACTATCAACTTTTCGCCACGCGACTCCAGAAGGGTCACTTTTTCCGCGCTTTCGGCGCGGTGCAACTCTAGTCGGCTGCAACTGTTGTTAGTTCATGATCCGAAAAGGAATCAGAATATTCGCTTTCCCGTTTGCGCCGACAGGCACGCCGAGATGCGGAGGACACGAGTTGCCGGGAAGAGCCGGCGGGAGGCGCGCGATCGTTGTGTGACCCGTGGAGGGTCGGAATCAGAACCAGAAAAAAGGGCCCGGGTCAGGGCCTGCCATCGAAGAGGGCCGGGTGGGGCCTGTGTTGTCGCCGAGGCACAGGGTCAACTTCTTTCCCGATACATTCGCTCATTTACAGTTCCCGACACATCACTCATTGCAACTTCTTTCCCCATACATCACACAGGGTCGTCTTCTTGTTGCGTTAGGGGGGGTGTCATTTGCAAGCAAATGAGTACCCTACTATCAGCTTTTCGCCACGCGACTCCAGAAGGGTCACTTTTCCGCGCTTTCGGCGCGGTGCAACTCTAGTCGGTTGCAACTGTTGTTGGAAGTTGCGTCACGAGTTCATAATCCGAAAAGGAATCGGAATATTCGCTTTCCCGTTTGCGCCGACAGGCACGCCGAGATGCGGAGGACACGAGTTGCCGGGAAGAGCCGGCGGGAGGGCGCGATCGTTGTGTGACCCGTGGAGGGTCGGAATCAGAACCAGAAAAAAGGGCCCGGGTCAGGGCCTGCCATCGAAGAGGGCCGGGTGGGGCCTGTGTTGTCGCCGAGGCACAGGGTCAACTTCTTTCCCGATACATTCGCTCATTTACAGTTCCCGACACATCACTCATTGCAACTTCTTTCCCCATACATCACACAGGGTCGTCTTCTTGTTGCGTAAGGGGGGGTGTCATTTGCAAGCAAATGAGTACCCTACTATCAGCTTTTCGCCACGCGACTCCAGAAGGGTCACTTTTCCGCGCTTTCGGCGCGGTGCAACTCTAGTCGGCTGCAACTGTTGTTGGAAGTTGCGTCACGAGTTCATAATCCGAAAAGGAATCGGAATATTCGCTTTCTCGTTTGCGCCGACAGGCACGCCGAGATGCGGAGGACACGAGTTGCCGGGAAGAGCCGGCGGGAGGCGCGCGATCGTTGTGTGACCCGTGGAGGGTCGGAATCAGAACCAGAAAAAAGGGGCCCGGGTCAGGGCCTGCCATCGAAGAGGGCCGGGTGGGGCCTGTGTTGTCGCCGAGGCACAGGGTCAACTTCTTTCCCGATACATTCGCTCATTTACAGTTCCCGACACATCACTCATTGCAACTTCTTTCCCCATACATCACACAGGGTCGTCTTCTTGTTGCGTTAGGGGGGGTGTCATTTGCAAGCAAATGAGTACCCTACTATCAGCTTTTCGCCACGCGACTCCAGAAGGGTCACTTTTCCGCGCTTTCGGCGCGGTGCAACTCTAGTCGGTTGCAACTGTTGTTGGAAGTTGCGTCACGAGTTCATAATCCGAAAAGGAATCGGAATCTTCGCTTTCTCGTTTGCGCCGACAGGCACGCCGAGATGCGGAGGACACGAGTTGCCGGGAAGAGCCGGCGGGAGGGCGCGATCGTTGTGTGACCCGTGGAGGGTCGGAATCAGAACCAGAAAAAAGGGTACACGGTTGATCCTGTATAGAGGGGATATGGCATGCTGTAGTGCATACCACAGTGCACGTGGGTTGTGTATACATGCTCTACAGGTGGTCCAATACTGGTACCCAGGGGTATCCAGGCATCAGACCTCCTGAGGACCACAATGGGGTCACCTATACACACACCCCCCCCCGAGTCAGGGCCTGCCATCGAAGAGGGCCGGGTGGGACCTGTGTTGTCGCCGAGGCACAGGGTCCACTTCTTTCCCGATACATTCGCTCATTTACAGTTCCCGATACATCACTCATTTTTGCAACTTTTTCCCCTTCTGATCACTTCTTTGCATTTGGTTGAAACTCCGTCACTTCTTCCAAGACTTGGATGGTTTTGGGTAGTCTGTGTCTCGCACTGAGTGAGTCACAGTCAGAGTCACACCGCCTTAGACTCAGGCGTACCACCGTAGCGTACGCCGTAGTCTACGGTGGCCCCGGCCGAGTGATTCTCCTTAGTACTGTGCTTTGTGTATCCGGTGAGAGCTCGGAGCAGGATTTCTGCCCGATGAAGGACGCATTTCAAGGACGTGTGTCGGATCTTTTCAATAAAGCAAACAGCGGCCCACTCTCGACCCGCAAACTTTTCTTGAATCAATAAAACCTCGGGAGTACAAGACTGCGTGTTTTAGCCGAGTTCGAGTTTAGAACGAGGCAAACAATTTTTCACACAGCGGGCACGCAAGCTTTTCACCGTCTAGCAAACCGTGCCAGATTCAAGCAGGACAAGCAGACGCTGTACTAGTAAACCGTGCCAGATTCAAGCAGGACAAGCAGACGCTGTACTCTCAACTTCCGCAAGCCCCACGTTTGTCCTCGTATTTCAAACCCGGCGACGCGCGTGGCACCTTGCTAGAGTCTCGCCTAGTTCGGCACCGGCAGGCGGAACCGGCGCTCCGAAGCCACACTTCTGCATGAAGCACTGTGACAGGGCGCCTTGCGGTCTGTGACGGTGAACAGAGCAGTGTGCAGCTGGGGTTCCCAGGCTGTGGGAAGCGCTACTGCCGGCTGCTGTGGGAAGCGTTACCGGCAACGTTGCTTGCTGATTTTAGACCACCGCTGCTGACCAACTTCGACCGAGTTTGGCCCAAACCTCGCCGGGTCAAGCTCGGGCCCTGTGCTAGCCAGGAAAGCAAGCAAAAAGAATGAAGCAGGCTAACAGATTTGCGACTCTGGTTGCGAGGTCATTGCACTTCCCAGTGGAGCCGGCATCAGATAGGAGAAGCGAGGGTGTGGGGTCAATTACTGAAGAGTGAAGGAACGAAGAAGATTGAATAGTTGAGTTGCAGCTCTTGACAAAGATAGATGGAAAAAATGAAGGTGTTTTTATTGGCGTTTACCTACCCTCCCCCGTGCATAAGATGGATGAAAAACTCGGGTTTTGGCAGTATCCATCTTAATCAAGGGGGGCATCCATCTTAAACACGGGGGCACTGTAGACTGCAGTGTAGTCACTTTGCACAGGGGTCTCACCCCCGTGTTTAAGATGGATTGACATTCTCGCCGGTTATCCATCTTAATCAAGGGGTTTGGCTATCCATCTTATGCACGGGGGGGGGTAGGTATTGTTTATATTAGCGTTACTTTATTCTTCGCTTTTTCTCACGAACAGGGGGGGGGTCGGTCCTGCTTTTGGCCTTGTATGTTCTCCCGACTCCCCAATTCGTGGTTAGCACAAACTCAAGAGGTCTAGTCAACTATTCCCTGCAGCATTGGCATACTTTCAAGAAGAAAAAAAAAAGGCTTGGAAAAAAATGGAGAAGAATAAACATCACAAAAAGGGGGGACAGATACCAGAACAACTCGCGACAAAAAATACTCGAGAGGCTGCCTTGTGCTTACTTCGAAGGAGGCTAGAGGGGGAGAAAACAACGACACAACTACGAAGTGGGTCTTTTTTGTTGAACGCTTACGCCCGCCACTGAACCCAGATTCCCGTGTGTTTCGTGGGCTAGCACATTTACCTCCTTTGATGATCTTTTGCAACTGGCAGTCTCCTCAGGTATTTCCGTCAAAGCAGGTGTTTATGCAAAAATACTCGAGGGGATGCCTTGTGCTTACTTCGAAGGAGGCTAGAGGGGGAGAAAACAACGACACAACTACGAAGTGGGTCTTTTTTGTTGAACGCTTACGCCCGCCACTGAACCCAGGTTCCCGTGTGTTTCGTGTGGGCTAGCACATTTACCTCCTTTGATGATCTTTTGCAACTGGCAGTCTCCTCAGGTATTTCCGTCAAAGCAGGTGTTTATGCAAAAATACTCGAGGGGATGCCTTGTGCTTACTTCGAAGGAGGCTAGAGGGGGAGAAAACAACGACACAACTACGAAGTGGGTCTTTTTTGTTGAACGCTTACGCCCGCCACTGAACCCAGGTTCCCGTGTGTTTCGTGTGGGCTAGCACATTTACCTCCTTTGATGATCTTTTGCAACTGGCAGTCTCCTCAGGTATTTCCGTCAAAGCAGGTGTTTATGCAAAAATACTCGAGGGGCTGCCTTGTGCTTACTTCGAAGGAGGCTAGAGGAGGAGAAACAATACAACTACAAAGTGGGTCTTTTTTTGTTGAACGCTTACGCCCGCCACTAAACCCAGATTCACCTGTGCTTCGTGTGGGCTACAGCATATTTACCTCCTTTGATCTTTTGCAGCTGGCAGTCTCCTCAAGTATTTTTCTTCATAGCAGGTGCTTATACAAAAAAATACTCAGTAGGGCCGCCTCGGGAAGCTAGGTGGGGAGGAGGTTTGCAAGAGTGTGCTTAAGGTGGTGGGTGCTCCACGCCGTGTCCCATCCTGCACCCGTGTTGATGTTCGCTACGGACACATCAGGCGGATGGGTTCATAAGCGCCTGCAGACAGCACCAAACCGGCGGACCTGGTAGACCCTCAAAACTGGACACCAACCCCTCAGGTGACCCTAGAACGCTCTGGAAATCCAGGAAAAGCGGCCGGATGCTCGTTTGGGCTGGAATAATGGCTGCGGAATGCAAAAAACAAGGCGATATCACCGCGGCACAAGGCAATTCCTTACGGAAAAACATCAGAAACCCAAAAAAGCAGCCACAAAAAACAACCCGACTGGCTCACAGCGATGTGAGTCTGACTTGCCTCTGCAGGCTAAAAGCGTCTTGCTTCAACTGCCTCTTCCTGCATGTTTGCAAGTCTTCTTCAAGCGCGTTCCGTTAGCCACCAGCGGAGTGACGTGTTCGAGGACCCATCTGGTTCGGCGCACTTCTTGATAGTTTGAACTTGACATGCAGCAAAGTTTGAACTTGATATGCAGCAACAATCTGTGAAGATAGACTGCACAAGTCGCGACCGACTGCTCAAGGGACCAGAAACGGGAGTTCGTCTCGAACTACCTCGTATGTTTTCGATTGCTCTTGATGGGGCCATGCAGGCCTGAAATGCAAAAGAGAAGGGACAAATTGTCTCACAACGGTCTAAACCCAGCTCACGTACCCTGCCAGTGGTATGGTCCTTTTGACAGAGTGAGCCGATGCCTCTCATCTCACCTTTAAAACACAGCTGAGGCGCGCGTGCTCTTGACAGACGCTAGCGTCCGACGTGTGCACGTGTGTCGCAGTCGTCCCCGTGTGGTTGTCCCCGCGACCGGGGCTTGGTAGCAGTAGTAGGAAGTGCTTGAACTTGATACGCAGCAACAATCTTTGACGATAGACTGCATTTGTAGAAAGTGTTGTCGTTGGGAGCAAGTCTGGAGAAGAAGAACGGGGGCAAATCTTCACAGACACACGAGTGACTCGAGGCAGCCGTTGGGCGCCGATCCGAGCGCAAACAACAGCCGTGACGCATCGGCAGTATTTGGACTGCTGGTACGTTCTCACAAACGGGGGGAAAGGCTAGAACAGCACAGCGAGAAAGAACTTTTTCCGGTCCTAAAAGCCTGGCTATGGCAATAAAAAATGGCACTTTTTGATTGCTTTCATTTAGCTTTACCCCAGTTCTTCCGGAAATGCGCCGAAGCAAGGAGTGTTTCAGTCGTTGTGTTTGATTCTGCGTACAAAGCTCCAGAAAACTTCCTCGCGAATGCGAAGCATGGCAACTGCACTGCGGGATATAGGGTAGGGTGGATCCTTCCCCGGTGGACAATCTGTTTGCACTTTCCGACTCATGTTGACCCGTAAAAAATAGGGCTTCTCTCCCTTCCAGGGGCAAAACACAAGAACTGTCGCGTCGACAACCACAAAATATCCGGGGGGGGAAACAGAGGGCGAGGGGAAGGAGGGAAGCTTGGTGTATAGGCAGATTGCTGCCCTTCGTTTAGGCCTTCTGATGGGAGAGCATCAATTCACATCGTCACAGAAGGCGGGGATAGGGGTCTGGTGGGGGGGAAATGCACAGAAGAACGAAAGAAACGAACGACAGACGGAAAGGAGGAGGAAAAAACAACCCCGAAAAAGGCAAGCGGGATGCGCAGCGAGATTAGAGGGGGTTTCAAAAAGAAGTTCGAACTTCAGGAAGGCAAGGGGTGCACGGTGGACTCTAGTACCCGGGTGCGGGGAGTTAAGCTGTGCGGTGTGGGGTGACCCACCTACTGTTTAGCAGAAATCTTCACAACTTTTCACAATCAGTGTTTCTGCAGAGTTCTGCAAAGCTCTGCAAAAGTGACCCTCTGGAGTCACGTAGCGAAAAGCTGGCGAATAGTGTGGTATTCATTTGCATGCAAATGACTCCCCTCTAACGCAACAAATAGACGAAACAAGTGTGAAAAGTTGTGTATCGATCTGAAACTCTGTGAAGATTTCTCCTAAAAATAGGTGGATCCCCCCATGCGGTCTCTTTTTGCGGGTGCGGCGCCCGCAAATCGAGTGTCCAATCCAGTGTGCCACCCGCAAGTCCAGGTGTCCTGGAGTGCACCGTGTACTCCCGCAGGTTACCGGCAAGGTCTTAGCCCGTGCGGGCCAATAGCAGGTCTATGATGCTCCTGAATGTTCTTACCACGCGACCCAGCAGCTCCGCGGATAGGATGGTTTCGAAAAGAAGTTCGGGTAGGGAGGACTTGACGCGTTGGCCTTTGCCCGTTGCTCTGGAGAGCGATCCAAGAATAGTAGGTCTGTGATGCACCTGACTGTTCTACAAACGACTCATCAGTTCTGCGGAGAGGATGGGTTCGAAAAGAAGTTTGAGTGAAGAGGAGTTGTACGCTCAAGGCCTGACCTTTGCCGGGCGATCCAATAGTAGGTCTGTGATGCACCTGACTGTTCTACAAACGACTCATCAGTTCTGCGGAGAGGATGAGTTCGAAAAGAAGTTTGAGTGAAGAGGAGTTGTACGCTCAAGGCCTGACCTTTGCCGGGCGATCCAATAGTAGGTCTGTGCGATTGCACCTGACCGTTCCACACACGACTCATCAGTTCTGCGGATAGGTTGGTTTCGAAAAGAAGTTCGGGTGGGGAGGATTTGTAGACCGGCTTTGTCCGTTGCTCCGGAAAGCCGTCCAAAATAGTAGGTCTGTGTGATTGCACCTGACCGTTCCACACACGACTCATCAGTTCAGCGGATAGGATGGTTCCGAAAGAAGTTCGGGTGGGGAGGATTTGTAGACGGGCAAGGCGTTGGCCTTTTGTCCGTTGCTCCGGAAAGCCTTCCAAAATAGTAGGTCTGTGATGCACCTGGCTTCTACACACGACTCAACAGTTCAGCGGATAGGATGGTTTCGAAAAAGAAGTTCGGGTGGGGAGGATTTGTAGACGGGCAAGGCGTTGGCCTTTTGTCCGTTGCTCCGGAAAGCCTTCCAAAATAGTAGGTCTGTGATGCACCTGGCTTCTACACACGACTCAACAGTTCAGCGGATAGGATGGTTTCGAAAAAGAGGTTCGGGTGGGGAGGTGTTCTTGAGCACACGCTCCCCCTCCCTGGCAAGGGCCAGGCCGTTCGCTCGGGAGAGCGAGCCGGCAAGTCGCCCAACCACCGGCAATGACAGCATCAGCAGCGTCCACTACTATCCACCGCAGCCACCAGACCCCTGTGAGTTTCCGCACCGTCCAGGCCGTTCGCTCGGGAGAGCGAGCCGGCAACAGGTCTGTGAATGCTCCCAAACGTTCTCACTTGCGATGAAGAAGTTGAGACGCAGTTCTGGACAGTTTGATGCTTTCGGGGTTAATTGGATAGCCTGGACGGTGCGGAAACTCACAGGGGTCTGGTGGCTGCGGTGGATAGTGGTGGACGCGACGAAGCAGCGGCTCCGTTGTTGCCGCGTGTCGTTGTTGCAGTTGCTGTTAAAAGGATAGACTTCTCTGCAGGTGCAAAATCAGGGGAATACTCCCTTAGTTGATTTTCCTGCCGCTGCCGCTGCCGGCCAACTCGTCCGAGACAGCAACCCTTTGTCGATGGCATGCCTGCGCAAGCACACCAGGCATCTTCTTCCTCAGCAGCCAGGCAGCTGGTATAAAAAACCGCCGCAGCTTCGGTTACACACTTCATCAAAACGGCCGCTCCCGCTTGCGGGAAGGCGCCGTCTGCGCGAGGTGGTCGGACGGAGCGAGCTTGGTGGTAGGGCTGGTGGGCAGGTTCCCGGGCGCCTGCTGGTGGCTGCGCGCGTTCGTCGTGGCAGCCAGCGGCTGCTGCTGCTGCTACTGCAGGTTCTGTTGTGGTGGTGGTGCGGCTTCGATGACGAGCAAGCGGCGTGGCCCCCTCCTCTTCCTCCACCTCCGTTATTTTTGCTGCCGCTACTGCTGCTGCTGCCGGCGAGCATTTCCGAGAACGGGATGATCATCACGGTGACGTTGTCCAGCGACCCTTTGTCGATGGCAGCCTGCGCAAGCACACCAGGCATTTTCTTCCTCTTCTTCCTCAGCAGCCAGGCAGCTGGTGTAAAAAACTGCAGGCGCAGCTTCGGTTACTCACTTCATCAAAACGGCCGCTCCCGCTTGCGGGAAGGCGCCGTCTGCGCGAGGTGGTCGGACGGAGCGAGCTTGGTGGTAGGGCTGGTGGGCAGGTTTCCGGGCGCCTGCTGATGGCTGCGCGCGTTCGTCGTGGCAGCCAGCGGCTGCTGCTGCTGCTGCAGGTTCTGGTTGTGGTGGTGGTGCGGCTTCGACGACGAGCAAGCGGCGTGGCCCCCTCCTCCTCCTCCTCCTCCTTCTGGTGGTGCGGCTTCGACGGCGAGCAAGCGGCGTGGCCCCCTCCTCCTCCTCCTCCTCCTCCACCTCCGTTATTTTTGCTGCCGCTGCTGCTGCTGCTGCCGGCGAGCACGTCCGAGAACAGGAATGATCATCACGGTGACGTTGTCCAGCGACCCTTTGTCGATGGCAGCCTGCGCAAGCACACCAGGCATCTTCTTCCTCTTCTTCCTCAGCAGCCAGGCAGCTGGTGTAAAAAACTGCAGGCGCAGCTTCGGTTACTCACTTCATCAAAACGGCCGCTCCCGCTTGCGGGAAGGCGCCGTCTGCGCGAGGTGGTCGGACGGAGCGAGCTTGGTGGTAGGGCTGGTGGGCAGGTTCCCGGGCGCCTGCTGATGGCTGCGCGCGTTCGTCGTGGCAGCCAGCGGCTGCTGCTGCTGCTGCAGGTTCTGGTTGTGGTGGTGGTGCGGTTTCGACGACGAAGCGGCGTGGCCCCCTCCTCCTCCTCCTCCTCCTCCTCCTCCCCCGTTGTTTTTGCTGCCGCTGCCGCTGCTGCTGCCGGCGAGCACGTCCGAGAACAGGATGATCATCACGGTGACGTTGTCCAGTGACCCCTTGTCGATGGCAGCCTGCGCAAGCACACCAGCCATCTTCTGGGCGGTGGCTCCGGCACCCTGGTCTCGGCAGAGTGTCACAGCCTCTTGGCAGCTGAACACGTCCCAGACGCCGTCGCATGCGAGGATCATGAACTCGGTCGACGACGCGATGATCGCGTGCGAGATGTCCGGCACGTTGCTCACCGGCAGGGGGCTGCCCTCCAGCACCTTGTCACCCCCCTTCAGCTCGAAGTCGCCGAGGGCACGCGTGATTGCGAGGCACCCGCCGACCCTTCCGAAGGCAAGAAACCCTCCGGATTTATCGACCCGAACCGCTTCCGCGGGATCCGAGGGTTTGTGGTCCTTCGTCAGTGCGAGCGCCCTCCCGGCGTCGCTGAGGACCGCCCTCGAATCGCCTAGATTCGCGACGAAGAGCTCGTTGCCGGCGAGCAGCGCCGCCACGCAAGCGGCCCCGCCGTCCTTGCCCTTGAGCTTGAGGTAGATACTCCGGTCGGCCGTCACGAAGGCGTCGGTCAGCACCTTCGGCGCCGACTGCGGCAGCTTGCGGGGGTCCGCCTCGCGGATGATCTCCGGCAGGATTTTCGTCGAAAGATCGGCGACCTGCCGGCCGGAGTGGCCGTCGCTGACAATAAACAGCGAGACACCCGTTTCCGAGAGCTTCGGGACGATCGCGTGGCTGTCCTCCATCGACGGCCGCTTCCCCTGCGCGCCCACGACGCCGTGCGTGAAGTGCAGCGGCGCCTTCAGCGGCTTCCCCACGGTTTTGAAGTGATGCACCCGAATCCCCGCTTGCTGCTGCTGCTGCTGCTGCTGCTGCTGGTGGGGATGCCCGTTGTTGTGGTTGTTGTTGTTGTTGTTGCTGCCGCTGTTGTTGTGGCTGTTGCTGCCGCTGCTGCCTGGGTGGTGGTGCTGCTGCTGAGTCTGCGGAGTCCTCGGACCAGGGGAGCCGACGGCGGCGGCGCCGAAGATCGGGTGGTGCTGGCTGTGGTGCTTCGCGCCGGACGGCGCGCCAGCGGGCGCCAGCGTTTTTTGTGCCGTCGGAGCCGGTGGCCCCCTGGGAGATCCCTCCCCGGTGGCGAAGACCGGAGCTCTGGGTGCCGTGTACGCTGCCCCGCCAGCCTCCCGCTTCGTGCTGCCTTGGAAGCCCGGGGTGGTGTGCGGCGTGGACCGTGTGGGCGTGCCCTGTGGGGTGCCGTGCCCCCCCCCGCCGCCACGATGCCCCCCCGGCGGCGGGGTGGCCATCTGCTGCTGCTGCTGCTGCTGCTGCTGCTGGTGATGCGCGGCCGCCGGCTTCCTCCGACCGGGGTCCGCCATCGCCTCAGCGCCCGGCGAGCCCGCCGCCTCCCCTCTGGCCCGGCCCGTCGCGCGGGGGCGCCGCTCGTCGACCCTCGCGGTGCAGCACCACGCCGAAATCCTCCCGCACCCCCCCCCCCCCCCCCCCCCCCCTTCCCGGGAGAGACCGAGCCGCCCTCCCCTCTGCCCCCTTACTACACTACACTACCGCTTTCCTTCCTCCTCCTCCTTCCTCCTCCTCTACCACCCCCTTCCTGCGAAGTGACGCCGCACAGGCAGCACTCAACTTCGACTGCTCGTTGCCGCCAACCAAACCGGGGGGGGGTTTATGAGCAGTCTGGTGTCTGGTCTTTTTTTCTTCTGACACTGCTTTTCGAGTGTTTTAAGGCTCGCGTCGGAGGGGGGGGGTGGGTGTCTGGCGACTTTTGATATGTTGTGTTGTGTGTGCTCCTTTTTTTTTTTGCGTGCTTTTTTGTAGTTGGATTTGCCCCCTAGCGGAAGAGCCGGATTCGGTCAGGCGGAGCCTGAAGGTAGCTGTCCCGCTGTCCGGGATTTGATTCTTTGTCCGAAGACGGGTGAGGCGCCTTCACTAGCCTCAGCACAGTCTCGCTAGGCTTCCAGTCTGGCACCTTCACGTTCTTTCTGCCTTTATTTGCCCGGGGCCCTTCGTGGTACAGGTGACCCTTGAGGGGGTATCAAATTAGGATTGGTCACCCTTGAGGGGGTATCAAATTAGGATTGGTCACCCTTGAGGGGGTATCAAATTAGGATTGGTCACCCTTGAGGGGTATCAAATTAGGATTGGTCACCCTTGAGCTGGGCTGGCTGCATACGTGCATACGTATGCGTATGCAGATTTGAAAATATGCATACGACATACGTATGCATAGGTGGGGCTGTGTGAGGCCAGCCCGGCCTTCTGGCTGCTGCGTGACGGGCCTATGAGTGAAGACGGTGGAGTCCAGAGCCCCAGAAACTGGAGTTAAAGCTGGAGTTGAAAAAGCGGGTGTCACACGCTTTTTAGGTGTGACTCGCACCCTCTTTGGCGGCAGTTTCTGAGACTGGACCTCACCGTGTAACAATGCAATGTACTGGTAAGTAGAAAGCAGGTCGATGAGGATGCGTGCCACGGTCAATGTCTGCCTCGCTTTTTCCCCGACGACGTCGAACGCCAGCTCGAAGCACTGAACGAGCATGCTTCATGACGCACGACAGCCTACAACAGGCTGGCGCTTGCTCAGCAGATCCTGAGACAACCAGCTTCGGTTGCCTCATCGGAGCGCGGCTCGTCGGCTTACGGGAGTGAACACACTGCCCGTGTACCCCGGGTTGCGGCGGACATAGGTTCCGTCGACTCTCACGAAACTTTGCTTTTAAGTATCCTTTTCGACTCCCCCTTCGTCCTGGACGAAGGAGGTGCATTGCCAGAGAAGTCACAGCCACATGCATAGCCGTATGCATAGCCGTATGCATACGTATGCATACGTATGCATACGTATGCATACGTATGCATAGCCGTATGCATACGTATGCATACGTATGCATACGTATGCATAGCCGTATGCATACGTATGCATAGCCGTATGCAGCGCCGTATGCGTATGCAGGTTTGGGCGCATACGCGTATGCAGCCGTATGCAGCCACCATAGCCCTTGAGGGGGTATCAAATTAGGATTGGTGACCCTTGGGTCCCGGATCGGCGCAGGTGTTGCCTTGGCAGTAGCATTTCTACCAACTGGACCTCATCTTCATCGTCATCATTGTCGCCGCGAACGGACAAGTAGGCGACCCTTCGTGGTAGAGTGACAACGTTTACCATCGTTTACTACAACGTTTCATACTTCGCAGTCGGTCTGACTCGGACGAGATTTCCGGGGTCCGCCGCGGTACTTTCTGAAAAGGGGAAGGTGCCTTCGGGGACTAGTCCCTGTCGGATTTTGTTTCCTCGACTTTTGTCAGGAAATGCACTTTGGCTGTTTTGGCCGATTTCTTCCAGATTTTGGTCAGATTTTGGTCATTTTCGGACCGAAGGCAGGGGCATTTCCCAGTCGCACTTTGTCTTCATCTGGAAACTTACTGTACAAGGACTGTCGTTTGTGACTCTAACTATTCCAGCAGACCTCCGAACAGGCCCTACACGCTGGCAAGCAAGCTAATGCAGACCATCGCTACAGAGATTCTGCATTCTAACCTCAACTAGTGCAAACTATCACAGTGACCTAACAGGCTTTCGCACTGGCAAAGCAAGTGACTATCATAACAAACCTCCGAAGTGTGGTATTGACAGGCAAAGCGAGTGCAAACGTGGAGAAGCATACTTTGTTTCCTTCTTACAATAAAGTACTTTGGTTAGCTGTGTGAACTTGAAATGCAGGTACCAGGCTCGCATTGTCATAGGCTAGGGTTGAAGGTCATCTTGTACGCAAATTACGAAATAGGATTCGAGTTTTGGGGCACCTGGGTGAGCAATGTCGATTATCGTGGCCGCCTCGGGTGGGAACAATCCGCCGGTCACAGCCTCGCTGGGCTCGAAGGCGAGTCTCTGCACCACGGGTACTTGAAAGTGTATACTTGAAAGTGTACGTTGCAGGAGACGGTTTTTTGTTTTGTGTTTCCGACGATCCCGTGGGACGTACAGATTGGTGTATTTCGACCTTTTGTTTGTTTTATGTTCTGTAAAGCTGCGAGCGTCATCTAGGCAGGCGAGCACTGTTTAGCAGTGTGAACTTGAAATGCAGGTCTCCTCACTTCTCTTCGTGCTGCTACGGCGGGCGGCTCTGCTTTTTTTTTTTTTGAAGTATAGAGCTCACTAGGACAACAAACGGAGGCTGGGCCTTAGCCTTTTGAGAGGGAACCCTCGGGAGGCTTCGTCCGAGGCGGCCTACGCCTCCAGCACGAAGGTGTACAAGGAGTGGTGTGCAGGGATAGGGGTAAGGCCGTACCCTGTCGAAGTCTCTCCTCCACCCTGCACAGCAAGTACATTCCTCCTCCTGACGATACCGACTCGCAGTCCTCGACGTTGAGTACGTTAGATGCGTTTAACGGACTTGCCGCGAGATACATGCCACCGCCGAAAGACGCGGCATAGCAATTCCGGATGTCAAGCCTTGCCGTGACAGAAAGCATGCTGGTATCAGCATAGAGGCCACCACTTCGCTGGGTACTTCGCTTAACCCAGATGGGAGAGGAGGACGCTTTCAGGGCGCCGCAGAGCGTGGTGAAAGCCATCCTGGCAGAGAACAAGGCGGAGGGACACGGTCTCTCAGCGACCCAGCGAACAGGATTAGGGGAGCCTTGCAGAAGAAGTCCGCCAAACCTGAGCAGGAGGAGCCCCTGGGACTAGCTCAATTGAGAGTGGTCTTCTCAGAAATAGAGACCCAGAGCCAGCTCAACGCCATGAATGTACCTGGTCATCCTTTAGCTCCGTTAGGTCGGGAGGAGGAACGGTTTCCGGGGTGCCTTGTTGTCGGCTGCGGTTAGAAGTCCGGTTGGGGAGCTTCTTTCTTTATGTTGAGAACTTCGTTTCTGCCCGGTTCTGCTTCGACTGCTGGTACCAAACGGGGTGCCTACCCCCGCGGGAGTGAAAACAAGAATACCTTGACCACGGGTACTGCTGCAGTTCCATCACTACTTCGTGGCTGCGGTGGCGGCATTTTCCCGGTCCTTTCCTCCTTCACCCTGGTGGGTATTTGTATGTGTGTGTACGTGTTTAAGTTCAGGGCTTTGAGTGGGTAACGTCTGAATCGAAGTATAGCACACTTGTCACGTTCACCAGTCGGCTTTGAGTTTCCGACACGCTGCTTTTGGGTCCTGTGACTCCTCTCTCCGAAGCGTGGGTGGGGCGGGATCCTTCGGGGGACGGATAGAGCGTGGGAGGCTGTCAGCTTCTCCATCCGGCACTCGGCTCAAGACTTCTGTTTTCATCTTGTGGTGTTAGCTGCACGGGGTTTTCGGCCCCAGGCGACAGCTGTGTGTCTTCACACAGGCGGCACATCTCACAGGATGTGCAAACTCGCTCTGCGCAATGAGATTGGCCTGACTCGCTGTTCCAAACATTTGGTGCAAGCACCCGTCATGATCGGCAGTCGCCACCTGGGTCACAGTTATGAGTCCTGTTCCGAGACTCGCTCGCACGGGGAAGTGGCGCGAATCACTTGTCGCCAAGCATTCTGCAACGCTGACGACTGTTACCCCTGCGTAGGTGTGGGTGTGCGCGCGCGGTCGCACCAATGCAACGAGTGACTCTTCTTCATCAAGACACATGGATACACAACTGTGGGCCATTCCTGCGCAGGTATCTGTAGCCCCACGCGCTGGGACGAACACGACAACGCCACCAACCCTCCCACCAACCCTCAGCTTACCACCCTCCCCACCAACCACCCCCCCCTCCCATCCACACCAACCCTCAGCTCACCACCCTCCCCACCAACCACCCCTACTCCACCCACCCACCTTCCCACCATACCCACCGCCACTCCTCCATCCACCAACTCCATTCCATCCCTCCCCACTACCGATACGCACCCACCCGCCTCGATCCACCGCTTGTCGTCGAAGGCGCTGAACGCTCGCTTGCCCATCGACATCTTGTACAGCTGATGGTTCTTGCTCTGGATTGTCGTGAACTGCACCTCCTGATCCTCTCGCGTCTCCAACGCTCGGCGGTATGTGTCGATGGTAAATTATTTTGCGCATCTCATCGGAACACCCTTGGCTTAAAACCGTGCTGTAATGGGCACCAGCCCCCTGCCGTGGGGGATGATCGAGATGTTGTTGTTGTCTTGACGGTGTTTGAACCGGAACGTAATCCTGTTGGATTGGGCAGTCGAGAACAACTCGCGGCTCGCAGCTGAACGCACGGCGAGCCTCAAGGACACATCATACCCGATATACCCGGTATGATACCCGATATACCCCGGTATGATACCCGATATACCCCGGTATGATACCCGATATACCCGGTACGATACCCGATATACCCGGTATGATACCCGATATACCCGGTATGATACCCGATATACCCCGGTATGATACCCGATATACCCGGTACGATACCCGATATACCCGGTATGATACCCGATATACCCCGGTACGATACCCGATATACCCGGTAAGATACCCGATATACCGACATACCCGGTACACCGGGTTTTTGCATCGGGTATCTGGAAATACCCGCCGTTATACCCGGTATATACCCGGTGTCGCGGGTATACCCGGGCGTCTGTGGTAAACGGTAAACGTCTACCGTTTACTGCAATCACTGCTCAAGGGTCACCTGTCACTCTACACCACGAAGGGTCGCCTACTTGTCCGTTCGCCGCGGCAATCATGACGATGAAGATGCTACTGAGGCAGCACCGGCGCCGATCCTAGACCCTCCAAGGGTAACCAATCAGCATTTGATACCCCCTTCAGGAGATGATGAAGTCAGAGCTGCTGAGGATGGGGTCAAAGCTGGGCATTTCCTCGACACTCTGCACTTGGCACCAGGAAAGGGACATGAACGAGAAGTAGACACGCAATGAAACGAACGAGGTCCTATGTATTACGAGGAGGCGGTTAGGAGGGGGGCACGCAGTTTCGTGTGCAGCGAGCCAGGTAGCCAGGTACCCGCTTTTTTGAATTCCTGCAAAGTAAAGACGCGTGGTAGAAGGACGAGTATGTGTCGTCTGCCGAAGGAGCCGGAGACAGCAGGCGCAGGGGGCAGGTCTTGCTTTACTTTTTTCTTCTTCATGGAGACCCGCCCCCGGCATCCCGACTGTCCAACCACTGTCGAGAAGCTTGCGCCTATTGTGATGAGGTGGTCCTTATACACATCACGGCTACAACGAGGATGCAGCTCCGCTTAGGTGTGCACTCAGCCATCAGGCCATTGGCTGTTAAGCACCCCCCGACCGGTCGATTTTCCACTTTTGTGGCCCTCTATTCGCCGGGCGGTGCTGGCAGCACTTGTTCCGCGTCGCATCAAGTACATGATGCTGGCGGTTGGGGGATCGGCGACCGCGACTCAACTAAGGTGCGGTCAACAGTGTCGCCACGTGAAGGCCCCCCTATGACACCAAAGACGCGTGGAAGAAAAGAAAATTTAGAGGGTTTTCTATGGGGAAAAAACTGGCCGGAGATGTGTGCCCTTTCCTGTCCTGTATGGCCCCCACCTCGTAGCACTCGACGATTGCCTTACTGTCAGCTGCGCCGCACAGTTCGGCTGGACGAATAGCATTATTAGCCTCCGTCGCAATAAGCACAAGGCAGCCCCTCGGGTATTTTCTCAGTTGAAGTCCGCTTTTTTTGCGTGGCACAACAACCTACCCTGGCTGGTCTGGCGTGGAGGCTCGTCAAGCGGAAACCTGTTGCCGATTCAGGCAGAGAACAACACATCTACAACTTACGCCGCCACCAACCCCAGATTTGCCCGTGTGTTTCGTGTCGTGGCTACACATTTACCTCCGTGAGATTGGAATATTGCTGCGATAGTGGGGAGTCGTCGGCATGCTGATGAGTACCACGATACACTACTATACGACCTCCTTTGAGATTTCGCAACTGGCAGCCTCCTCAGGTATTTCCTACAAAAGCAGGTGAAAGCGGGTTATATACAATACTACATCATCCTCCTCCTCTCGCATACTGGCTCCGCGAGGGGTGAAGATATGCGAAAACGGGATACGATAGTTTCGGGATAGCGACGAGGGTATTAACCTTGTACAAGTGTTATACCGTATTTCTAAAAATGTTGGCCGGAAATAAACCTTTGGGGGGGGGGGGGGGTAGGGGGGGTCAAAAGCTGTCAAAATAGGTCATTTTTTTGGGAACCACATAGGGGCTCCTAAAAGGCAATAAAATTTGGTAAACCGCCCCAGAACCGTATAGAAATGCCTAAAACATGCTTTTTGGCTGCTGAAGTGCCCCGAAAAGGCCTTTTTACGAGTGCCCAATTTTTGGACTCAGGGTGGACACCGTTTGGTACCGGTGTTCTTCTTTTTAGGTGACAACCCCAAAAATAGTGACAGCATGAACCGAAGAAGGAAAACAACACTGCCCAAACCTATGTATCTTTACTCAAAAGACTTTCCTGAGAGTTGGGGATGGTGGGGCTTCGTAGGAGGCATCGACAAGCGACTCAATGAGGTACGGCTTCGTAACGTGCCGCCCCCTCGAGTCCTTGACGTCAGCGCCAGCTTTCGTAGTGGCCTGTGTCGTGTAGCGTGCTACCGCAAGCTGCAGATACCCTGCCCTGAGCTGCTATGTCGTGGCAGTCCTATAAATCCACCGCCGAACCTTTTCGTTCAAGTCCAGTTTTCTATTTTTGTTCAAGCTCAACGTGCGTTGGGGTTAGGTACCAGAGATACACCCCGGTGACCAGTATTGTCTTCCGTGCGTGTGCAATGCGACCCTTTCGGGGTGGTGTACGAAAGGCGAACTTGAATAAAAGACACTGTCGCGTGCATCCCTTCAACAAAAACGTTGGGATCTGGAAAATCCCACTACGGATGAGAGCATCTCATTGTTTTTCTCGGAAAGACATCGAACTTTGTGAATATCGCCCCAGCAGCAGTTCGGGGAAGAGCTGCTGCCTGCGGTGTCAACAACACCTCAGCTTGCGCAAGACTCAGAGAGCCTTTTGGGACGTTGTTAACCATCCAGACGAGCAACGTTCATAGCTGCCTTCCTCCTGGGTGTCGTTTGCCCTTTTGTTGCTTCCATTTGTGGCTGCCTGCACGTGATTGTAGCCTCATCTTTGCATGGTATGAACAGTGAAGCACACACACAGGCAGCTAGCCGGTACCAAACGGTGTCCACCCTAAAACCATCAACTAATACACCCCCCCCTGGGCCATTTTCCATGAAACTTTCCCCAAAAACACGTTTCCGGGCATTTCTGAGGCGGGTTGCATGTTTTTTTAGCCTTAAACTGCCGTTAAGTCTACAGGCTGAAAATGTCACCATTTTGACGCAAAAAAAGACCTTTTGACCCCCCCTAGGGCTAAGTTGGATGGAAACGCCGTTTCTTTTAGTTTTTTCGAAATATGGAAACGGAAACGGAAACGGAAACGGAAACGTTTCCGTTTCTTTTAAAAGAAACGCCGGAAGGCTCCTCATGCTGAGGGGTCCTATAGGATAACCACTTCGCGGGTCCTTCTGTGTGTCTGTCGGGTGTCCGTTTCCAGCCAAATTTTGGCTTTCCTTTCAGAGGGCGGTATCACCTTCTTCTTTTGATCTACCAGCAGGCACTTCTCTTCCTCCGTCTCGGCCCCTTCTTGTGTGTCGTCGCGGTTTCGTTTGTGCAGAGCAGTCGCTGATGCTCACCGCTTTCTTTCGTCGGCGATCTGACACGAGCAAATAGGTAACCACAAGCTAATGATGCAGAATGTCGTCACATGCGGATGCTGAGGTTTTCTGACACCAGATTCCACTCTTCTGTGCCTACCACTTCGTCCTCTGCTGCTTCCAACCCGCGTTCTCATGTTTACTTGTATCGGCGGCCGTGCCGAGTGGGGCTTTTTGAATCTGCCGTCCTCTTCTGCATTGTCGGTGGGGTTCTTCCTGCCGTCGCTGTCTATGCTCCGACAACACCTCCCGATGGTGCCCCTTCCGGTGACGGTTGCCACCCGTCGTCGTATGCAAGGTGCACTGTGGCAAGCGATGTTTAACACACACGTTACTGCGTGGCCATCGCTTTTCTGGCGGGTTCAACATTGCCCCGGCATACGTGTGCCCTTCTCACCTCCTGATGCTGATTGCACTCCCTCTTTGTCTTACGCCGCCGAAAAACCCCGGTCTTGTAGCCTGTGGCGCGGCGGTGCTCCCGCTGTCCTGAACGATCGTATCTGTATAACCTATTATTGGAAGCGGATGTGCTTTCCCGATCGTCTTCAGCGCGTTGGCCAACGGCCTCGTATAACAGAGCATCGTCGCCACAACAGCCATTGGTATAAAGAGCTGCAGACCTCAAAGTCATCACAACCGGGTGCGTATGGTCGCAACTCTTATGCTTCTTTCTTCTTTGCATTTCAGGCCTGCATGCCCCATCAAAAGCAATCGAAAAGAAAATAAACGAGCGTTCTACCACCTCGCGCGGTGTCACGGGATGTTTGGCAGCCGCGTAATCCATGTGGTTCATGTACTTAAAAGAACTCAATGCTAAACACCACCACCAACGATTTAAAAGCTACAGTTTCTGTACTTTATTGGCTGCTCACGCGGCCGGTAAAGTGCGCCCGGAATTCATCCAGGACAAACACCCTCCATAACACAACAGCGGTACCCATCCGCGAAAAGAACGCGGGCTACCCGTACCTCCGTCAAAATGGACAGGATTAACGCCCTGATCCAGGAAGCGCGCGGGATGGCGGAACGCGCCAACCGCGACCAGCTGGATGCCGTTTTCGGCATCCTCGACGTCGCCACGACGCTGCTCCGGCGTCAGATCGAGGCGAACAGCGGGGAGCCGGCGCAACAACGGCCGCCACTGCAGCAACAGCAGCAACCGAAGCAGCAGCAGCAGCAACCGAGGCAGCAGCAGCAGCCGAGGCAGCAGCGGCAGCAACCGAAGCAGCAGCAACCGCAGCAGCAACCGCAACCGCAACAGCAGCAGCAACAGCAACGGCAAACGCAGCAGCGCCGCCCGCAGGGGCAGCAACAACCGCAACCGCAACAGCAACAGCAACAGCAAACGCAGCAGCGCCGCCCGCAGGAGCAGCAACAACCGCAACCGCAACAGCAACAGCAACAGCAAACGCAGCAGCGCCGCCCGCAGGAGCAGCAACAACCACAACAGCGGCCCCGGCAGGGGTACGCGCCCACCTGGGCAGAAGTGACCAGGCGGCCCCCGCCACCCGGTAAAATCGACGCCGCCGACTGGGACGCGCCGGTACTCCCCTCCCCCGACTTCGAAGCTGTCGAAGCTGGCCTCTGGGTCGCCCCGAGCGCCGCCGCAGCCGAAGAAGCGAAGGGTCCCGCAGCAGATGCGGTGGACGTCGCAGAGCGCGACGGGAAGCGGGTGCGCCTCGGCGTGCTGTGCCGGGAGGCCTTCGACGACGCACGCCGGGGCCCAGTGCTGCTGGAAGGCGGGCGGGTACAGGATATGTACCTGTGGGCGGGCGGCGGGCCGGTATGCCAGCGGGGCCAGGTGAAGGTCCAGAAGATGCCCGTCAGCGCGGTGAAGCCGAACGCCGCGACGACGGTACTGGCCTTCGTCGTGGCCAGGAAGCACGCCTCGCCGGAGACCTGGGAGTGCGTCGAGAGGGACCCGCGCACGGCCCTGACTCGCCTGTGCCGGAGGGCTGTCAAGACGGCCCTGAAGACGGAGGTCCGCGTCCCCGACGACGCCATGTGGGGCGTGTCGTCGCAGCAGGGGAGGCGCGAGCTGGTCGTGCGGGTGCCCCGCGCGCAGGCCGAAGCGATCCTGGCCAGCTCCGGCCGGGACGGCGGATTCTGGCGGTCGACGGAGAAGGCCTGCCGGGACGCCATGCCGGTGGTCGCCCTGCAAAAGGGGGTCACGAGGGCGGTCGCGCTGGCGGTAGCTGAGCGGGCAGGCGCGGCGGCAGCCGGTCTCGTGCTCACGGGCAGCCGCCTCCTCGTGCGCGCACGCAGCGGCGCTGTGCTGGAGGAGGTGCGTGCGGCGGCCGCCGAACACGCTGCTGCCCCCCTCGAGTCGAAGCCGCGCTTCCTCGTGGTGGGTGCGACGCCGCGGGAGCACGAGGCGGACGTCGAGTACGTCCTGCGGGAGGCCGGCTGGCAGGTCGACGTCGCCACGTCGTTCCTGCGAAGTGGGGCCCGGGTTTGCGTGGTGACGTCGGCGGCCGACCCTCCCTTCAGGGTGCTGCAGCGGGAGGGGGCACCCGACCTCCGGGTAAACCCGTACGACGGAGGTGAGCTGCCGAGGGAGCGGCGCAGGCGGCTCGCTGCCGCCCCCAGCGGGAAGCGGCGGATGCGGCTGCCGGCGGCGGAGGTGGACGAGCTACCGCAGCCGGCGGCCCCGCCAGCGGACGCGGCCGGACAGAAGAAGAGGAAGACGCCGGAGCCGGCAGCGGACGGGCCGGAACCCGCTGGGGACGATGTCCCAATGGACGGTGCAGAGGCGGGCGGGCACGTCCACGCCTTCGGGAGCCCGGCGAAGGCCACCGCCGGTTTCTCCTGCGCCCTATGCGGGAAGAAGAAGGCGAAGGGCCAGATCCGCACGACATGCGAGGGCTGCAACGTCGGCGCGTGCAAGGCGTTTGCGGGTTGACTGCCACCGCGACCCGTCCCCGGCGCCAGTTGTGGCCCCGCCAGGCCGGTGCAGGCCGCCCAGCGCGTGAGTCCCAGCACGCAGTTCGACGATGGAGCAGGCGAAGGTGGTGGCGATCCCTCTTCTTCTTCTTCTTCTTTTTGCCCCCCTCTCTCCCACAATGCGCCAGGCCTCATTAGCCCGGGAAATTTACCCGCAGCGCACAAACAATCCCCCCACAAAGGCCAGCGTGCCTGCGGGGGGGGCCCTGTCAGGGTGGAGGGAGCAATCCCCGGACTAAGCTTCCAGACGATCCCTCGGGATCTTCTGGACAGACTGAGCCGAGTACCCGAGCTTGGGCCGAAAGCCACTTGGAGGAGGCTGGGGGGAGAACAAAGCAGAGAGACCCAGCAGTGGGGACACGCCTACCGACAGGGCGGACCCCCGGTCAGACTGGAACGGGGTATCCCCGAGGGGCCCCTGAAAGAAGCGGCGGATCTCATACGTGACCGTCTCGGGTGGGAACCGGACCAGTTGCTGGCCAACTGGTACCGGAGGGGAGTGGGGATCAACCCCCACAAAGACCAGAGAGAACTGGGTCCGAGGGTAGCGACCGTATCGCTCTTGAGCGACACGGTCATGGAGTGGGAGAGGGGGAGCCGGAGAGTGAGAACCCCCCTGCCGGTCGGCACACTGTGCCACATGGAAGGCGAGGCCAGGAGCCTGTGGACACACGGGATTCGTCCCGATGATGTCGCACGCGACCGGGTCTCGCTCACCTACAGGGCCGTGCGCGAGGCCGCCTCCCAACGTTTGCAAGGCCGGGACACCCCGCAAGAAACTCCCCCCATGCCCCCCCCGCCCCGCCCTCAGGCGTCCTCCCCACCCCCCCAGCAACAGTTCAGCCCCGCGCCACGTACTGACTTGTGTAATCGCCAAAGAACTCTTATATCTATTAAGGAAACTACTAGACAGCAGCTGTTAAGCGCTGGAGACATCGAACAGAACCCGGGCCCCGGCCGCACGGAGATGAAGTTCGCGACGTTGAACGTAACTAGCTTACTTCAATATCTCCCAGCGGCCGACGCGGTGGAAGCGGATCTTCTCTGCTGCCAGGAGGTGACACTCCTTCCGTGCAAACGGGCGCAGGCGGAGGAATACCTGCGGAAATGGTGCTGCCACTGGGGCCTGCCGCCTCCCGGAAGACTCTGTAGAAACTCCGGTAGTCGCTCGACGGTGAACGCCGCGAACGGGGGGCTCTCCACTCTAGTACTGAGACCGATACCTGCGTACGATACGATGACGGCGCTCTCGCACGCAGCAATACGGTCCCCGGACCGAGTGAGCCATACGGTAGTAGCAACAGGGGCCGGCAACACGTTCGTGCACGTGTTCAATGTCTACTGCCCTTCCGGAAACGGGAGGGCGGAGAGCGAGGAGCGTGAGGACATGCTGGAGAAGATCCTCTTCGCAGCGGCAGATAGCCTCGGTGACGTCCCCATAATGGTGATGGGTGACCTGAACACGGAAGAAGACCGGTCCCCTGTGCTGCGGAAGGCACTAAGGAACGGATGGTCCGACGCAGCGGAACTGCACCATGCGCGTACCGGTGACACACCGCCACCACCGACCTTTACCAGCGCCCGGACGACAGGCACGAGGATCGACCGCATACTCCTCAACCGAATAACGACGGGAGCTTTCCGTCAATGCGTCACCACCGCGGTGAACGTACCGGGACACCGGCTCGTGACAATGACCCTGGACATTGCGGCGCTGCGCCAAATCGTGTGGCGATTTAAAGTACCGCGGGAAATCCCTACCGAGGGGGGACCCAAGTGGGGCCTCTCGGACACAGAAGCTAACAGGGAAGCCGTACAGAGACTGACCAACTCCGATTTCGCAGAACGGCTGGCAGCACAGCGAGTGGAAGAGGCCTGGCTCGAGTGGTCACGAGTCAGTGAGCAGTACTTGCAGGATGCCTTCGGAATCCCTGCGGAAGAAAGGGGAAGGAGTACCGGCCGGGGGATAAAGACGTCGCCTAAGAGAGTCTGTATCACGGCAAGCACTGCGAGCGACGGGTCGGGGGCGGCGAACAGCAGACAGCTACGGCTCCGGAAGGCCATCCACAGGATGGAACGCATCTGCAGCTACCTTGCGCAGCGACGCGGGCCGGAGGCAGTTCCGCATGAAGTATCCCGTTGCTGGCAGAACAGCAGACGGCTGGCACAGGCGTGCATGAAAGGTGGCCAAGGGACAGAAGGATTCCCGGATCATGAGGAGGCGAAGCAGCTTCTCACGGCATTGCGGGAAGAGACGAGTAGGCTCGGAAGGGAAGGATCGGCGGCCAGGTTTACGAAGTACCGAGACAAGCTGAACGAGAGGGCCGATGCGAGCAGACGATGTCTGACAACCATCTGCGCCGGACGCGCTGAGCCGTCGGGGGTGTTGCGAACGGGGGCGGGAGTGACTGCAAATGTTGACGAGATGGACGAGGCGCTGAACACTGCGTGGGACCCTATCCTGCGTAAGTACAAGGACGGGCCAGAGCCGGAGTACGAGCCGTTTCGGGATCGGTTCCAGGATCACATCGGCCCACACTTGATGGAAGCCGGAACAATCACGGGGGAGGAGCTGCGAATTCTGCTGAGGAAGAAGCCGAAGAAAAGCGCGTCAGGGGTGGATGGCTGGCGCATGGCTGAACTGCGGGAGTTGCCGCTCCCCCTGCTGAATGCACTTGCAGACGTCATGAACCTGGTCGAAGCGACTGGGGACTGGCCGGCAAGCATGACAACTGCGCTGGTGTCGATGGTGCCGAAAGATGAGAGCCAAGACCCGCTGCACACGAGGCCGATAACCGTCACGTCCGCCGTGTACCGCTTGTGGGCCTGCCGCAGGCTTGCGGACATTGTCCTGTGGCAGGAGGGGTGGATCGAAGAAGGACAGAAAGGCTTTCGGCCGGGCCACCGGATCGAGGACGTCTTGATGGAGATAGGGCTCGAGGTGGAGGACGCCTTGCTGGACGGAGAGCCGCTCTACGGAGTGGCGCTGGACTTCCGGAAGTGTTTCGACATGGTCCCGCGAGAGGTAGTGCTACGCCTGGCTGAGGACTTAGGACTGCACGGTCGGGTTCTCAAGCCGCTGAGGGCGATTTACAGTCTGCTCGCAAGACGCTTCAAGTTGCCGCTAGGGGTGGGCAGGGAGTTTAGTGTGACCAACGGTATCCTTCAAGGGTGCCCTGTGTCCGTCATACTCATCAATGCCCTGCTGTCGGTAGTGATGAAAGCGGTCAAAAAAGAAGCTGAGGGTGTGAGTCCTAAGTCGTACGCGGATGATGCCACACTACTGTCCAGGCTGTCGGAGGCCGCACTGCAAAAGGGAGTCGACATTGTTGACGAGTTCTGCACACTCACCGGAATGCAGCTAAACCTCGAGAAGACCATCGCATTCTCGACGAGGCAGAGGCACCAGTCGACGCTCAGACTCCGAAGCGGAAATGCGCTGCTGCGATTTAGCAAGTCCGTCACGTGTCTGGGGGCCCTAGTCTCAACGGCGAAGAACAGAAAGGAGAGGTCCGACTCTAAGAGGGTAGAGAGGGCGGCGGCCCTAGCGGAGGGCCTCCGCCACGCGCCATTCCGGTACGAAAAGCGGGTCCGTATTGTGCAGTCGAATGTGTTGCCGGCAGCGCTATCGGGCTGCTCCTTCGCGCCGGTGTCAAAGGTGGCGATGAAGCGGTTGACGACGTCGGTGATGGGTCTGATCTGGGGTGGAGCAAACCCGAAGCGCGCGAGAGAAATGGTCCTGAACTTCCAGGAGAAGGGCCACCTGACGGACCCCGGTACGTGTTTAGCGTACCGGGTGACGACGGCGTTCTACGCGGCGTGCGAGAGGCTGCCGCGACTGCTACCTCTGATGGAGAGTATCCGGGGGCGGTACGCCGAGGGGGACCAACCCCTCGGCCCAGTCGGGCTGGCGATGAGGAGCATGGAGGAGTGTGGACACATATGGGAGCCTGGGCCCCTATCTCGCACGCTACGACGGAATGGTGCAGTGTTCGACCCGCTGGCCTCGTCGCCCTCGAAGAGGGGGCACGAAGTGAGGGCGGACCTGAGAACGAGGACGTGGGCCCGACTGATGGCGAGAAGGCCAGGATATCAGGGGCTGGAAAGAGCCGACTTGGAGCGCACGAATGCGTTCTGGAAGACGAGGGAATGTTCCGCGCACACGGCGAAGCTAATTCGAGTTGCGATTGCGGGGGGTGTGAACACGGCGGAGTTCACGTCGCGGATGAGGCAGGCTGGAGCTGAGCCGCAGGCGCCCAGCTGCAAGCACTGTGGGAGCGGCGTGACGGAGAACGAACAGCATATCTACTGGGACTGCGACGCATACTCACACATTCGCCGGCGGGAAGCACACGCCGGGCTGATGGCGGCCAACCGAACCGAGTGGCCCCGATGCACGCTGGAACATGGTGTGGTTGTACCGGGGAACGCCCACTTATCGAGGCGGCTCCAGGAGATGATGGCTGAAATCCTTACGGAACGTGCAGGGCTCGAAGCACGTGGCTGGGTAGCCAGGAACCCCACGACCCCCTGGTCGAGAGCGGATGCGATGCCTGCCGAGAAATTTGACCACCCCTTTGCGCGGATTGCCCCGGCATGGACGTGGGAGCGAAACAAGACCTGGGGACTACCGACGTTTTATGCGTTGGTAGCGTGGCTGTCTGACATGCAGTGGACCGAGAGCGGGCAGGCGTCAATGCTAGAGCTTGCGATCGACTTTGAACTCTTCTCGGGCCTCAGCATGCCGCTGCACGGGAATGCGCCGAAGGGGGTGAGAGAACGGGGAAACGTCCTGCGCTGCATGATGAGCGCGTTGGACAAGCTGGCGGCACAGCAAGGGCTGGGAAGCTGCATGAGAGGGGAGAGGGTGTGCCCGACGACGTCGCTGTCGTTCATGGGCATCTCGGGGATATCGGGTGTACGGCCCAGGCCACGCTTTCGCGAGGCACACACGGGGACGATACTTGAGGAACAAGTGAAAGGAAGCGATGTAGGGACGCAGTGCCCGGCGTACCCTGACTGGACGATCGGGAGAGCGGCGAGGTGGGCCCTGCCTGCCCCACCACAACTGCACCCAGACCCCGTGCATATGCCGGGTGTCGATATAGAGAAGGCACTCGTCACGTGCGCGACCCATCACAAAGGGAAGTGTGAGGCGTGCAGAGCACTCGTCCGAAGGGACGTGCCCACGGTAGAGATGTGCTGCCGGCACCATCACCACGCGAACGATGGGCAGCCGATCGCGGTGTGCGCAGAGCACAGCACGACGAAGTGCGGCGAGTGCAAGACGGCGGCGGCGTGTTGCCGCAGCGGGCATCATGCCTGCCGCACGCATGGCAGAGGAACCTGCCAAGAGTGCAAGAGGCTCCCTACGCTGACGCAGAGGCGACCGGCGGCATGTTGCCGCCGCGGCCACCACCAGTCCAACGAACCGAACGTCCCGTCAACCCCCGGACGCAACAAGAAGAAGAGGCCCTCCTCACCCACCCAGGTGGGCGTACAACGGGGAACGCCAGTTGGAAAGCGAGCGGCGCAAGCGCCGCCCGCGGCAACGAAAAAGGAGACGGCGACGACCGGACGGGCGACCAAAAGGCCGCCACCAACGCCAGGAACCAGCGAACGACCAGCGCTGAAGAAAAGGGTGCTAGGCACCCCGAAGGAAGGCCCGATCGCCGGCCGCAAGCGGAAGAAGACGAAGGCGACCACCCCCGACTCAGGGGTGCATCGAAGGAAGAAGAAGGTACCGAGGGCAAGCAGCTCTCAGAAACGACCGGGGACCACGGGCACACCAACGCCCTCGAAAGTGAAAAACGGACACACGTGCCCGCCCTCGTACTCGCCGACTCAGTCTCTGGAATCGCAAGAAAGCCAAACCCCGCTAGCTCCACAAATGCTCGACCTTGACGACGCAATGGCAGGTGACGACGTCATCCGATAACCTGACTTTCAAGGCAGTGCATGTTAATCCACGTGGTTCATGTACTTAAAAGAACTCAATGCTAAACAAACATAACGTGGGCGGCGCCGAAGCTTTACCAGCTTCGGCTGACACCATTTGCGCACTTAACCATGGTTAAGAAGACAACTGAAAGCATAGACACAAAGATAGCCCAAAGCATCTGCAGAATAACACGAAAAGCCTCTAGGCAAAAACCCGTTTTCACATTTCTTCCCTCTTTTTCGGAGCCTCCTTGTCCATTGTTTCCCACTGGATTGCGGGGTCCGCCGTTCGGAACACATTTCCGGTCGGACCTTCAGCCAGTATACTAGTGGCATACCAGCCGTTTCTTTTGTATAGAAACGGCGTTTCCATCCACCGCCAAAAAGAAGGAAACGGAAACGGAAACGGAAACGGAAACGTTTCCAACGTTTCCATCCTACATAGCCCTAGGGGGGGGGGCAAGGGTACCTGTAAATCCAGGGTCTCCGGGGCCCGGGCCCCGGGCCCCGGGCCCCGGGCCCCGGGCCCCGGGTTAGCGCTAGGGTCCAGATAGGGTCCAGGCCCACGGTAATCACGCCATCCAAGGATGGAATCTTCAATATTGCAGCTTCCACAACAAGCGGAGAGCAAGACGAGAAAAAATCAAGAAATAAACTTGATAAATTTTGATGAAAAAACTCACAGTCGTGCATTTACCATATGGGCTGAGCGGGCGGAGGCTCCAAGGTGAAATGGTCAAAATGCCCTGGAAAAAATGTGGGCAAAAACTTTCCGAATTGCGGAGTTTTAGGGATTCCGGCCCAAAAAAAAATTTTTTTTTTCAACGCCCACCTTGCCACCTGTGACCTTGGGTGAGCCGTGGTACCCTTTAGGCAGCCAGCTAGACCTGCCAGAACCTGAAAACCTCCTACAGGTTTCGTGGCTGTGTCGAAAAATACATTCTGAGGACGTTTTTGAACGCTTTTGAATCCGTTGAGCTCAAGGACAGTCTGGGGCCCTGGAATGGAATTGTAAACGAATTGCATCTCGTACCAGAGAGTTTTTCCTTTGGTAATTGTCCCGGGCCAAAAACCCTGGAAATTTTTCCAGGGCCCGGGCCCCGGATTACAGGTACCCCTGGGGGGGGGGGGGGAAGGCGGCGGTGTCTATGTGCAGAAACCATTCGGCGACCATGGCCCGGACTGGAGGCGACTGGAGGCGACCCGGTGGACGGAAACCCCATCTTTTGGATTTGCCCGGTCGGTGCCCACTCGAACAGTTTCCGCACAGAGCGGTCGCTTTCCTCAATGCGGTTGAAATCCTAGAGAGAAAGAGACCTCTCGGGAAGCAACCGCGCAGATGAACCTAAGGTGGCGCCTCCCCAAAACCCGGGCAAAACCGCCCGTGGCAGAAGGGGTCGACCATGAACATCATCACGGTAAGTTCGGCAACGACGTGGCTCCTCAACCGGATTCCCGCTCTTACTCTCCAAGACCAAAGCTCCACTTGCACGTGCTTGTGGGAGGCTAAGAAACCGTCGGTGATGGCGATCATGGCCTGATCCCAGCAAACCCTTGCGCTATTCTGTAGGTGGGAGAACAGCTTCCGGTGCAGGCCCTGCCTGACTTGACTAGGTGTAGTATGAAAACTGCCAAGTACAACTTGCTTTTACCAAAAAAAGAAGTTGGTTTGGTAAAAGCAAGTTGTTGGAAAAAATGTTGGCCGGAAAAAACCTGGCCCCCCCCCCCCCCCCCCCAAACCGCAGGCTTATTTCCGGCCAACATTTTTTTCCGGCCAACTTTTTTTAGGGAGGGGGGCAACATTTTTAGAAATACGGTAAGTGGATTCGTCGGATATCTTACTCTTCTAGCTGCGATCGGAAATCAACCAAAAAAATAAGTCTGACGCATCAAAAACGCCCATCGCGCCCCTCTCGAGGGCAATGTGGGAGGCACCGGCTTGTTCAGTCCAAGGACAGCTGAGGCGAGTAAATCGCTTTTGGGCGCTTGTCGAGGTTATCCTGCACGGTGAGGTCCAGCCTCAGAAGCAGGAGTTAAAGAGGGTGCGCCCGAGTCACACCTGAAAAGCGGGTGTGCTACAACCAAAACGCGTGGGAATCCACACCCGAAAAGCGGGTGAGACACCCCGCTTTTTAGCTAAGCTTTTTGAGGCTGAGCTCCACCGTGTGGTCAGCTTGAGCCGGTCCATCCCCTCTTGATCAGCACCGGGCAATTCGATGCAGCTCCAGGGACTAGGGATGGACCTGATAGACCGTGGTGGACCGTGATTCACTGTGATAAACAGCGGCAGGCACTTCGATGCAGTTTCAAGAGATAGCGACGGACCGGCTGATAGCTTGTGGGCAAGGGGGGGAGTGGGGGCAGCTGCAGGCCGGGGTCCTCAGCGGCAACACCCGTCTTCTTCTGTATGCGAGCTTGCGTCGGTTGCGTGCTTCTCGAGGTCTTCTGTCTTCTATACAAATTATGTCAAATACGATCGTAGACGTGCTTCAGCTACCGTCAGAAGGGGCTCTGCTTTCCAAGCAAGTCGGCCTTGACACGCTTCGCTGGCGCTGCCTTCGAGCATTTTGAGGTTGCCCTCGCCGGCTGCAGACGTCTCCTGTACAAGTACGATCGTAGACGTACGTCAGCGACAGTCAGTAAAGGTGTCCTCTACTTTCCAAACAAGTCGGCCTTGACACGCTTCGCTGGCGCTGCCTTCGAGCATTTTGAGGTTGCCCTCGTCGGCTGCAGACGTCTTCTGTACAAGTACGATCGTAGACGTACGTCAGCGACAGTCAGTAAAGGTGTCCTCTACTTTCCAAGCAAGTCGGCCTTGACACGCTTCGCTGGCGCTGCCTTCGAGCATTTTGAGGTTGCCCTCGCCGGCTGCAGACGTCTTCTGTACAAGTACGATCGTAGACGTACGTCAGCGACAGTCAGTAAAGGTGTCCTCTACTTTCCAAGCAAGTCGGCCTTGACACGCTTCGCTGGCGCTGCCTTCGAGCATTTTGAGGTTGCCCTCGTCGGCTGCAGACGTCTTCTGTACAAGTACGATCGTAGACGTACGTCAGCGACAGTCAGTAAAGGTGTCCTCTACTTTCCAAGCAAGTCGGCCTTGACACGCTTCGCTGGCGCTGCCTTCGAGCATTTTGAGGTTGCCCTCGCCGGCTGCAGACGTCTTCTGTACAAGTACGATCGTAGACGTACGTCAGCGACAGTCAGTAAAGGTGTCCTCTACTTTCCAAGCAAGTCGGCCTTGACACGCTTCGCTGGCGCTGCCTTCGAGCATTTTGAGGTTGCCCTCGTCGGCTGCAGACGTCTTCTGTACAAGTACGATCGTAGACGTACGTCAGCGACAGTCAGTAAAGGTGTCCTCTACTTTCCAAGCAAGTCGGCCTTGACACGCTTCGCTGGCGCTGCCTTCGAGCATTTTGAGGTTGCCCTCGCCGGCTGCAGACGTCTTCTGTACAAGTACGATCGTAGACGTACTTCAGCGACAGACAGTGAAGGCGCCCTCTACTTTCCAAGCAAGTCGGCCTTGACACGCTTCGCCAGCGCTTTGCGCATCTCGAGGTTGTCCTGGTCGGCAGCGGACAGGGGCTGGGACAAGGAGGGGGCGGCGGAGGGCGGTTCCGCAGTCTTCTCGCGCAGGTACGTGTCGAGCTCCTTCTCGCGCGCTTCCTTCTTCTTCTTCACGAGGGCGTCCCGCTGGGCTTTGAGGTAGTCCTCCCGCTTTTTGATCTCCTCCGCCGACGGCTTCGCAGGGCCAGTCATCGAGTTGGTGCGCGAAGCAGGCGCCGCCGGCGCCGATCGCGCGGGCTCCGCCTTCGCCCGCTCGACGGCCGCCGTCTTCAACTTGTCGAACGACGGCTTCGACCCCGGCTTGATGCCCGGGAGCGCCGGCTTCGGCGCGAACGGGTCCGAGGCACCCCCGGGGCCCTTCCCCAGCGGCGCGAGCTGCACCTTGTCCAGGGTTGCCACAGAAGTGCGGCTTTCCCTCTTCGCCTCCGGGGCCGGGGGGGCGCACGGGGCTTCCGGCTCCTTGGGCGGTTTTTGGGCGATGGGGATCGGTTCCGAAGCAGGCTTTGTTTCGTGCTTTTCGGCAGCGGCCTTTTCGGTCACCTCCGGAGCTTTCTGCACGTTTTCGATACGCCTTTGGAGGACGGCTTCTTCAAGCTCTTGTTTCCGACTTTCGTGGGCCTGCGATAGATGTGGGTATGTGTGTTTACGGACCCGTTTCAACGTGGTGCCTTCCTTTACGGATATCTATAGCTCTAAATACGACCACGCTTGTGCGCGGGTATGTATGTGTATGTGTATGTGTATGTGTATGTGTATGTGTATGTGTATGTGTATGTGTATGTGTATGTGTATGTGTATGTGTATGTGTATGTGTATGTGTATGTGTATGTGTATGTGTATGTGTATGTGTATGTGTATGTGTATGTGTATGTGTGTGCGTACGTGTATGTGTCGTGCATGTGTATGTGTATGTGTATGTGCATGAGCGTAAGTGTGGCAGGGTGGGCGTCTTGAGGTGTATACTTAAGCAGGGGATCGTTGGCAATCCACCGATCCAATATAAACGGCAGATCGCGTGGGCTCCGCCTTCGCCCGCCGTCTTCAACTCGTCGAACGACGGCTTCGACCCCGGCTTGATGCCCGGGAGCGCCGGCTTCGGCGCAAACGGGTCCGAGGCACCCCCGGGGCCCTTCCCCAGTGAGTGTGTACGTGTTTAAGTTCAGGGCTTCAAGTGGGTAACGGCTGAATCGAAGTATAGCCCACTTGCCACTTTCACCAGTCGGCGTTGAGTTTCCGACAGGCTGTTTTTGGGTCCTGTGACTCCTCTCTCCGAAGGGTGGGTGGGGTGGGATCCTTCGGGGGACGGATAGAGCGTGGGAAGCTGTCAGCTTCTCCATCCGGCACTCGGCTCAAGACTTCTGTTTTCATCTTGCGGTGTTAGCTGGGGGTTGTGTCTTCCAGCATTTCACTCGTATCTTTCTCGCATGCGAGAATATGCGAGAATTTCATGCGAGAATGCGAGAATCATTCTCGCATACGAGTCGGATCGGATGTATGCCTAGGGGGGTCAAATAATAACAGTTATTTGACACGCGTCTGGTTGTCTAAAAACACTACCACTATATTTTCCCGCTACTGTTCGGCTACCCGGAACTTTTTCAGGTGTTATCATTCGACCCCCCGGAAATGCTCGACAAAAGCTGCCAGACAAAGAACCGAAGCGATTCCCAAGTGCTGTACCTACCGAACCGCGTTTCTCGTGTGTTCAAGCATGCCGTACTATGAGTAATCTCATTCTTGCATAATCTCGCACGCGCGAGAATATGCGAGAATCGTGCGAGAATATGCGAGAATCGGGGCTACGACCCCCAATACGAGAATATGCCAGAGTACGAGTCGTATCGGGTGTATGTCTAGGGCAGTGATGCTAGGATACGTGAGGATACGTGATTTTTCGAGAATCAGGATGCGGATACGTATCGTATTGTACAAGAAAATGAGAGACATAAGTTGCACTGAACAAGTTTCTGTTTCCCGCCGTCCATCCAGTGTAAGAGGCCGTGACCACGGGAACGGCCTCTTACACTGGATCTCCTGCCTTGCACATTTGCGCTGCCTTTTCGTTTGCACCTGGGCTTCAGTGTGTGTTGATGACCTCCTGCTGCACGTATTACTCACTACTGTCTGTACACCACGTATCCTTGCATTTTCGGAAGAAATAGGATACGGGTACGTATTCTAGCATCATTGCCGGGACCCCCCCCCGCTCCTTTTAGAGTGAAAGTTCGCTTGAAACTCCGGGGTTTTAAAGTCTCAGGGTGACCTTCGTCGTTAAGGGAAGATATTCTTTGTGCTCTGAGTGTCGTAAGAGTGGTGGTTACACGAGGTAAGAGGATCGGTGGGTACCTTGGTTGTTGGTAGCGCTCTCTGTCAAAAAGGGCAGTAAGTTCGTCGGACTGCGGTCGCCACGCTGTTGGAAACTCTCATACTGAGCAACCGCCCCAGAAAAAGTGCGGCACTCGCCCAGTTAGGGCACTCTCTTGGCAGAAGTCTTGCCAAGTGTGGGTGGAAACCATATTTATAAGCTGGCGCTTATGTCAAAAACACACCTTCTGCGAGGCCTCTACTGACTCCTCCTGCCTGGCGCGGTCTTTGACCTGCTGCTGGATTTCGGCCTCGCGCTGCCGCTGCTTCTCCTCTTCGGCGGCCAGCGAGAGGGCGAGCGCGTGCTGCAGCTCGGCATCCTCCATCTGCAGCTGCTTGGTGAGCACGTCCTGCTCTGCGATCGACGCCGTCAGCGCCATGCGCAGCAGGTCCCCGTCAGAGTCGTCGTGAGCCATCGTCATCGCCTCGAGCTCAAGCTCGATGTTCCGCTTTTCCATCATCTTCCGGAACGTCGGGAAATCATCCATCGACAAGAGATACTCTTGGACGAGCAAGTCAAGCTCCCCGTCTCCCTTCCCTCCCACGATGTCGATGAAAACCTCCTCCGGGACGCCCAGGTCCTTCAGGTTCCCGCTGAGGATCCCGTCCACCAGGCAGCAGAACTTCTTGTGGATGATGCTGTACTCGAGCTTGTTCTCCTCCTCGTCGCCGTCTTCGAAGCACTCGCAGTTCTCGTCGATGAAGGACTGGACCGGCGTCGTCCACAGCGGCGACTTCAGGAACTGCAGGAGCCATTCGGACACCCACGCGAACTCCCCGCTCATGTTTGCTGTACCCCCCCCCTTCGGGTTCCTCAACCCTTTCCCCCACCCCCCACTTGCCGGTATACGCAGCCCGACAGACCGGCGGTGACACCCTCCCTTCCCGACGGTATCGCCTTGTTAGGTTACTAGTAAAAGTGTCGGGTGGGTTGGGGAACAAACGGATCTGGTGCGCTTCCCTTTGTTCGTGCGCACTACTTCCTTCAAACCCCTGTTTTGTTCATCGAATGAGTTTTGTTCTTGTCGAATTGCATTGTTATGGTGTGATCCGGTGGCCTTCCTCGGGTGTACAAGGTGCGTGGGAACTTGGGAAGTTTGTAGTAAGTTCATGGGAAGTTAGGGTTTCTGCTGTGGATCACACCATGTTAGACAACAAAAAAAACCCCCTCCCACAGTGTCGATGAAAACCTCCTCCGGACGCCCAGGCCCTTCAGGTTCCCGCTGAGGATCCCGTCCACCACCTGTACTCGATCTTGTTCTCGAGAGCTCGGGACTAGTACTCACCGCACCTCATGCTCCTGACGAGGACGGTAGATACCACGCGGTCGCCGGTGCTCCCCTGGACCCCACGGCTGCGCCATTCGTTGTCAGATGTAAGATGTACACAGATATCACTGCACTGCCTGCGTTAACGCCAGCCGGTCCGTTCGGACTCGTACGGGTAAAACAACTGTTCCCCTCAACTGCGGTTGATCGAGGGTGACATCAACTGCACTTATCGGTGGATGTTTTGGCCTTGGGAACGATGATGACCAGACGCGATAGCAATGGGAATTGCAGAAACATGAAACTCGTCAGGTCGCCGAACGCATTAGCGGGCTGGGTCCATTCCATTGTTGCGGCCATCAGCATGTTGAGTGTCGACCCGGTTGGAGGCACGGGATCTGGATGTCCCTCTCAACGCATTCCTCTACGCTACGTTCTGGCTTACAATCCGGCTAATCCGAATTCGTCAGGCACGATGCAAAAAGGGGAAGATTCGTTGAATCATTTTTTTTTTCTTACTCTTTCATTTTTTTTTTCCCCATCCGAGCAGCAAAGGCAGGGACCTGAAAAAAAGAACGAAACGAGCCCTCTTCTCCTCCTCCCCCCCGCCGAAAACCTAGGGAAGACGCGAGGATCCGACGAAAGAGAATGCAGACAGAAAAAAAGAACATGATGCGTGCGGCGCCCCGTGTCCCTTCCCACCCCCCCCCTTTCCCGCCAGCTGGGTGATGACTGAAAGTGTCGGGGAAAAGAAGGGGGGGGGTGCTACGGGGGGTCCTGCTCCCCCTCAACGACAACCAAACAAAAAAAAAAAATAGAAGCGGAACTTCATCGCAACGCTCACATCTCGATCTTGGTGACCTTGGCCCAAGACTTGCGGCTGGTCCTCTTCGTCAGGCGGATGATTCTGACAGCGCGGCGGTGGGCGGTCTGTGTTTTTAGAGTGAGAGTTCGCTTGAGGATCCGGGGGTTTAGAGTCTCCGGGTGAGTAAGGTCGAAAGGGTCCATTCCATTCAGAATCCCAACATCGAGAGACTCGCGGGAGCTGCATCGTTTTTCCAAATCCTCGTCCGGGTTCTCCTGATCCAACCCCACTCTTTCGATCGGTGCATTCATTTCAGAATCCCAACATCGAGAGACGGGAGATGCATCGTTTTTCCAAATCCTCGTCCGGGGTTCTCCTGATCCAACCCCACTCTTTCGATCGGTGCATTCCATTCAGAAATCCCGACATCGAGAGACTCACGGGAGATTCGTCGTTTTTCCAAATCCACGTCCGGGGTTCTCCTGATCCAACCCCACTCTTTCGATCGGTGCATTCCATTCAGAATCCCAACATCGAGAGACTCACGGGAGATGCATCGTTTTTCCAAATCCACATCCGATGTTCTACTGATCCAACCCCACTCTTTCGATCGGTGGAGCGGCCATAAGGGCTCAAACCCTCGGAACGACTAAGGTCAGCGCGGAAGCGATAACGACGAGGACACATATAGGTGGGTGGGGAGAGGCCCAAGGCGTGTGACTACCTCCGTCCCTGTCGAGGAGCAAGCCCTAATCTAGCCTGGCCCACCTGACGGTCGGCCTTACCTGTTTAGAGTTATAGTTCGCTTTTTCTTTTACTTGTTTTATGCGTCCTCTCTCTTCCTTTCTGCTTGAACGGATGGTTGCATAATCATAATGTAAACTGCAAAGACGGCTCGCTTCGCGACTCTGCCGACCACGATGAAAAAAGGTTGCGGAGAAGCATACCGCGCGGAGGTCCTTGCGGCCCTTGCTGCCGATTCGCGAGGCAACACCGACGGCCTTCGTGGCCGGGATGGTGTACTGGCCCTTCTGCGAGTTGACGACGACGGCCTTCTCGGACAGGTTCAGGTTGAACGCCTTCTTGTGCACGATTCCGGAGTACTTGAACGAGCTCTTGGCCATCATGTTCAACGGCTCCTTCGAGAGCACAATCCTGTCAGTGCCGCGTCCCTGTCTTTGCTTCAGGATGAACGCGTTGTTGTTCTTCACAAGTCTCCAGCAAAGGTCAGCGGATGCCTGGGTCGTCATTGTGGTGAAGGGGTTTTTGTTTTCGGTTTGAGGGAGGGTCTGCTTGGCATGTTTGTGTGGAAGTTCATGGCTTAAAGTGGGGTATCGTCCGAAGCGAAGTATACCGAAGCGGAAGATGTGGCCAGCTCTCTCTGCGCAATAATGAGCTGGGCTTGACTACTCCTGGTGCAAAAAGCATCCGTCATGGTCAGCAGTCGCCACCTTGGGAACAGCTTTTGAGTCTTGCTCTCAGACTCGCTCGCACGCGAGTGTCGCGAATCACTTGTCGTCCAGCAAGTGTGACGAGAAATCTGGCACTTGGACCGTCTGTTGTGGAAGGGATGCGCGGGAAGATGAAGAAGGTCCTCCAAATCGCTACTCATCCAAACGTGCGGGACGAGCTCATTCGACAAAGGTCTGCTGCAAAGAAGGAGAGTTGCCTTCGGTTCCACCGTTGCCGAATCTGATTGTCAGTGCGTCTAGGTCGAAAAAGACTGTTGTGGAACAAGTCCAAGCAGGAGCGAAGTGCAATGCCGCCCCTTCGTGTGTGTGGTTTAATTACAGTATCTGAATCGAAGTAAGGACGTATCGGCGACACTGTTGTGGCCGTGCTGCATGTACGGGCGTCGATGCACCCTCTCAACAACCGGGCGGTTGGATGCACTGCGGTTCGTGGGAAGAAGGCTGGAGAAAGTCAACTGACTCAGATTTGGCTTCGCTTCACTTTTTTTTTTTTGGAGCGGTCGCGCCTCTGCGGGCGGAGGATATTCAGGTGGCGTGGCTAGGCGGAGGTTTGATAGAGAGAGAGAGGAAATGTGGCTGGGCGACCGGAAAGCCAGCTGAAAGCGCAGCAGTGGCCGAGTCTCGGGGCAGCAGTGTGAAGCTCCTGAGAGACCACCACACCCCCTCGGGAGCAGTCGGTTCTTCGTGCCATGTGCTTACTTTTTGCGCCACGAGAACATCGTCGACGATAATCTAAGGATAGTAACGACGTTCTCGCGATGCAAACAGTAAGCCATCAACGCGTTTTGGTAATACAACGCAGCAAGCCAGCCATCCGACAACGCAATCTTTCGAGTCGCCCGTCGATACGACAAACCATCAAGGCAATAAGCCAATAGACACTTTTCTGTTGACACACAGCAAGGCGATAACACACTGTTCGTGGTTCACAATTCTCGTTTTGTAGCCCCGCCAGTCAGATACACCAAAGCCATCAAGATGACGTTCTCTCTAAACAAGAACAAGCCATCAAGATTATATTGATACAGCAGCGAGTCATCAAGACGATGTTCTCTTCATGCGAAAGGGAGCCGTCCTGAAAATTGTTCCTGCGGAAGCAAGCCATTCAAGAATTCCGTGATACGACTTGTTGTAAGTCGTCACAGTGTGTCAAGAAGAGAACGTCGTCTTCATGACCAAGTCAACCTTGCCACTCTTCCTGACAAGGACGACACCGGCGCCGTTTCCGTGTCCTTGGTAGTTGGATGACGAAAAGACTGTGATGACTGTTGTAAGTCGTCGCAGTGTGTCAAGAAGAGAACGTCGTCTTCATGACCAAGTCAACCTTGCCACTCTTCCTGACAAGGACGACACCGGCGCCGTTTCCGTGTCCTTGGTAGTTGGATGACGAAAAGACTGTGATGACTTTGTTCGTTGTAAGTCGTCACAGGGTGTCAAGAAGAGAACGTCGTCTTCATGACCAAGTCAACCTTGCCACTCTTCCTGACAAGGACGACACCGGCGCCGTTTCCGTGTCCTTGGTAGTTGGATGACGAAAAGACTGTGATGACTGTTGTAAGTCGTCGCAGTGTGTCAAGAAGAGAACGTCGTCTTCATGACCAAGTCAACCTTGCCACTCTTCCTGACAAGGACGACACCGGCGCCGTTTCCGTGTCCTTGGTAGTTGGATGACGAAAAGACTGTGATGACTGTTGTAAGTCGTCACAGTGTGTCAAGAAGAGAACGTCGTCTTCATGACCAAGTCGACCTTGCCACTCTTCCTGACAAGGACGACACCGGCGCCGTTTCCGTGTCCTTGGTAGTTGGATGACGAAAAGACTGTGATGACTTTGTTCGTTGTAAGTCGTCACAGGGTGTCAAGAAGAGAACGTCGTCTTCATGACCAAGTCAACCTTGCCACTCTTCCTGACAAGGACGACACCGGCGCCGTTTCCGTGTCCTTGGTAGTTGGATGACGAAAAGACTGTGATGACTGTTGTAAGTCGTCGCAGTGTGTCAGGAAGAGAACGTCGTCTTCATGACCAAGTCAACCTTGCCACTTATCCTGACAAGGACGACACCGGCGCCGTTTCCGTGTCCTTGGTAGTTGGATGACGAAAAGACTGTGATGACTGTTGTAAGTCGTCACAGTGTGTCAAGAAGAGAACGTCGTCTTCATGACCAAGTCAACCTTGCCACTCTTCCTGACAAGGACGACACCGGCGCCGTTTCCGTGTCCTTGGTAGTTGGATGACGAAAAGACTGTGATGACTTTGTTCGACTGCGACACGCGGAGTCCGCTCCGCTTTTCCTGGTGCGCCCTGATCATGAGATCCAGCCCGTGGCTCCCAAGGAACGACTCTACCGCGCGCGCTGAGAACGCGATGGCCTGCCCTCCCCGCTCGCTGACCCCGAAGCCGTACGGGTCAAGCTCAGCCTGCCCGTCGCGGACGGGGTCCGACCACAGCACGTCGTACGCTTGGATCCACTGCTGCTCCAGCAGCTCGCGGTCTTCGGTCGTCGCCGCTGCCGCGAAAGCACGGGTGATCGACTCGTCGAAGAGAGAAGGGAACCGGGGGAACCGAGGGCCGCGGAGGACGTCCATTCGGGTGTCCCTGTCCGACGCCTCGTACACCCTCGGAATGCCTCCGTGCACGCAGAACACTTTCTTGTCGATCACCGCGGCCAGCGGGAGCTGTGCGAACGCAGCGCAGGCCACCTGGAACACGGCGGCTCCGTCGGCATCGCCGTAGAGGTCGATGCACTGCTTCTTGAACGACCCGTCTCCGTACAGTTCGACGTCGCCGCATACGGCGGGATCTTCGTGGTTCCCCCGGAGGAGGACCACGGTGGCTGGGGAGAGGAGCTTCAACGCGAACAGCAGCAGCACGCATTGCAGAGAGTGCGGGCCCCTGTCCACGTAGTCTCCGAGGCACACCAGCCGGTACGGGCACAGCGTGACGTCGAAGGGGACCAGCTGCTTCACGAAGAAGAAGAGGTCGCGGAAGTTGCCGTGGATGTCGCCTATGACCCACGTGTCCGACCGCACGTCGCGCACGATCGGCTCGCCGGAGAACACCTCCGCGGCCGCCTGCATGACGGAGATCACCAGGTCTAACGGCGGCGGCGCCGAAAAAGTGCACGCCCCCCCGTCCCACGTCGACCGGAGGCACCGCAGCGCTGCGTCCGCCCGCTCGTCGCGCATCATCGACGACGCTCTCTGCGTCGTCGATGATGCGCCAGCGGGCGGCGCCGCGTCCTTGCCGTCCGGTACCGGGGAGAACGGCACCTGCTCCAGGACAGCGCCGCTGCCCCCCTCCGGCTGCGCACACTCACCGCGGATACTCCACACAGCTGCGTCGGCGTCAGCCGCGGGGGTGCCCCCGGGGGGCGCGAACCCCGGCAACTTGCTGCTCGACGCCGCGGGCGGTCTTTGTCCGACCGATGATCCCGGGGAGTCTTCCGGCAGCACCTGGCTGCCCGCAGCGGCGTCTCCTCCCGCAGGGTGTGTCTCCTCGGGGCTGTCGGCCGACGAGTCAGCCCCAGCGCCCCACAGGGTGTTGGGCGGGTCTGCCGCCCGCGGCTGGCGCCGGGCCTGCGAGCAGCGGTGGAGGAGGTCCTTCATCGTCATGATCCGCAGCGCGCCGTCCTTCTTGTTGCTGCTCCCCCGCACGCAGTGCACCGCCGTCGGCGGGTGGAACTTCGGCCGCTTCGGCGAGCGCGACGGCTCTCCTTCTCCTCGTTTCCGCGTCAGCGGAGGAAGGTCTTCGACTTCCAGCATCTTTTTCACCCCTCTTTTGTTTTTTGTTGTTGTCTTTGGTTGCCTGCAAGGGTTCTTAGTGTGCAATGTGCAAACGAGTGACAGACACCTATCGATACACAGATATTCTGCATTCTAAGTTCAAACAGTGTCGACTTGATAGACCGGCCGGTCTGCGAGCAGCGGTGGAGGAGGTCCTTCATCGTCATGATCCGCAGCGCGCCGTCCTTCTTGTTGCTGCTCCCCGCACGCAGTGCACCGTCGGCGGGTGGAACTTCGGCCGCTTCGGCGAGCGCGACGGCTCTCCTTCTCCTCGTTTCCGCGTCAGCGGAGGAAGGTCTTCGACTTCCAGCATCTTTTTCACCCCTCTTTTGTTTTTTGTTGTTGTCTTTGGTTGCCTGCAAGGGTTCTTAGTGTGCAATGTGCAAACGAGTGACAGACACCTATCGATACACAGATATTCTGCATTCTAAGTTCAAACAGTGTCGACTAGACAGACGGGCCTGCGAGCAGCGGTGGAGGAGGTCCTTCATCGTCTTGATCCGCAGCGCGCCGTCCTTCTTGTTGCTGCTCCCCCGCACGCAGTGCACCGCCGTCGGCGGGTGGAACTTCGGCCGCTTCGGCGAGCGCGACGGCTCTCCTTCTCCTCGTTTCCGCGTCAGCGGAGGAAGGTCTTCGACTTCCAGCATCTTTTTCACCCCTCTTTTGTTTTTTGTTGTTGTCTTTGGTTGCCTGCAAGGGTTCTTAGTGTGCAATGTGCAAACGAGTGACAGACACCTATCGATACACAGATATTCTGCATTCTAAGTTCAAACAGTGTCGACTTGATAGACCGGCCGGTCTGCGAGCAGCGGTGGAGGAGGTCCTTCATCGTCATGATCCGCAGCGCGCCGTCCTTCTTGTTGCTGCTCCCCCGCACGCAGTGCACCGTCGGCGGGTGGAACTTCGGCCGCTTCGGCGAGCGCGACGGCTCGGGCCCCCCTTCTCCTCGGTCTTCGACTTCCAGCATCGGTTTTCCGCCCTTTTGTTTTTTGTTGTAGTCTTTTGGTTGCCTGCAAGGGTTCTCAGTGTGCGATGTGCAAGCGAGTGGCGACCGAAGAGGTAGACAATTATCGCTACACAGACACTCTGCATTCTGATCAGATATTCTGCATTCTACGAGTCAGCCCCAGCGCCCCACAGGGTGTTGGGCGGATCCGCCGCCCGCGGCTCTGCGAGCAGCGGTGGAGGGTCCTTCATCGTCATGATCCGCAGCGCGCCGTCCTTCTTGTTGCTACCAACACTCTCCTCTACTGGAGCTGGGTACTAATCATTGTCACTCCTCACACATGACCAACACTCTCCTCTACTGGAGCTGGGTACTAATCATTGTCACTCCTCACACATGACCAACACTCTCCTCTACTGGAGCTGGGTACTAATCATTGTCACCCCTCACACATGACCAACACTCTCCTCTACTGGAGCTGGGTACTAATCATTGTCACCCCTCACACATGACCAACACTCTCCTCTACTGGAGCTGGGTACTAATCATTGCCACTCCTCACACATGACCAACACTCTCCTCTACTGGAGCTGGGTACTAATCATTGTCACCCCTCACACATGACCAACACTCTCCTCTACTGGAGCTGGGTACTAATTATTGTCACCCCTCACACATGACCAATACTCTCCTCTACTGAGCTGCCACGAATCGTTCTACGGGAGCTGTCGCAAGGCAAACCGCGTAGCTGGAGAAAGCGACAGGGGCTGACAAATGGCAAGCTGAAGACAAAAGAATGGCAGGACACATGAAAAAGAAATACTGAAAGCTAAGGAAAAGGGGGACAAAGGACAACGGACACTGTGTGGGGCACAGAAAGAAGGTATGGAGTGGGGAGGCAACGGGGGCGGTCGATGAATGGGAAGAGGGGGGGCCTGGGGGGGGTTTACTAGCAGGGCGGCAGATGAGTTGACCGTCGTCCTGGGATGCTCAAAATCGAAGATTTGAAGAAGTAAAAGTAGGCGTGTCAGGAAGGCAAAGGGGCCCTGGAGAGTCACCTGCACGATATGTTCAAGAACAGTGAAAGTTCGCTGAGAACTCCTGGGCTATAACGTCTCTGGGTGACTCTCGGCAGTTGGACAGGTGCGTACGTTTTGTTCTCCTTTTCTCTACACACCCCGTGTACGTACAGTAGACTCTATTCAGCCTAGTGCCGCAGTACTTTTGTCTTCTGTTGCAATGGGTTTCTTTTTGCGTACTTATTTTTAGCACGCATTTTTCTCTCTCTCTCTCTCTCTCTCTCTTTCTCTCGGAATAAGTCAGCTGTGGTCCCCTCTACCTTTTTTTTTTTTTTTTCGATGCATTCGGTGTTGAATTCCCTTACAGTACAAACAAAGGAAAGAAGATTTACACTTTCGCTTCTTTTTTTTTATCTTTTCTTCTTTTTTTCTGTGTCTTCTCGCTTTTTTCTTCTTCTTCTTCTTCTCCTCCCGAGCGGATTGCCGCTCCGTCAGCCTGCCCTGCCCCTTCTGCACAGCCCCAACCGACTGCTGTCTATCTTGCGCCGGATGCGGGGTGTCGTGAAGGAGGAAGAGGATAGGGAAGGATGGTAGAGGGAAGACGAGAAGAAAGAAAAGAAAGGGAGGGCCGGAGTGGAAGGAATGCGACGGGACCGGATGGATGCGATGTTTTCGGGGATTATGCTCTCTCTTTTCGGCCGCGAACTCGTTCGGGAGGGAAAAGCTTTGAGAAAAGTTTGGGCGGTGCGCAATCGAGACCCACTTGATCTGAGGTTTCACACGATGCAACACGAAAATAATCACACACACACTGATCGCATGATACCACAGAGTTGAAAAATAAATGTGGCGCATGCTTCGTGTGGAAAACTGTTGTTTTCACAAGTGGGTCACGCCGCATTTGCAAGGGGGGGGAATCTTAGTTAGTAGGTGTGTGTGAGTGTGTGTGTGTGTGTGTGTGTGTTGCGGACCCGTTTTAACGTGTACGAGAGACGTCCACGTGTGTGTGTGTGTGTGTGTGTGTGTGTGTGTGTGTGTGTGTGTGTGTGTGTGTGTGTGTGTGTGTGTGTGTGTGTGTGTGTGTGTGTGTGTGTGTGTGTGTGTGTGTGTGTGTGTGTGTGTGTGTGTGTGTGTGTGTGTGTGTGTGTGTGTGTGTGTGTGTGTGTGTGTGTGTGTGTGTGTGTGTGTGTGTGTGTGTGTGTGTGTGTGTGTGTGAGTGATCGTTGTGAGCAATGAGCTGACATTAACAAAAACCGGGGGAAAATGTGGCAAAGAACGGGGGGGGGGAGTGGAGAGGTCTTAGACAGGGGGATCGTGTGGAAGGCGGGGGGACTTGGAAAGATCTAATGAGAGAGGGAATATCGTCGGCAGTGAGCGTTGCTCGGTTGGCCATGGGTTCTCGACTGTTTCGACTGGTTCCGTAAAACGACCGGGTCGCTTGAAATCTGCGGGCGCGCTTCTGCGTGTCCGCCGGCAGTGACGTAGCTTTTTCGAGACCAGAGGTCCTATGAACATGCAATGTGAAATGGCCTCCATTCGAGCCTTTTGTACTGAAGGCCTTCTTCTTAACACGAGTTTGAAAGTGTATTGTGTCGCCGGCAGTGACCCGTATAGATTTTTTTTTTTTTTTTTTTTCGAAACTCCAGTCAGCGTTCTGACCTCGACCCCCGAGCCCGGAACTGGTAAACTGGTCTGTATCCAGATTTTGTGCACAGGGGGAGGGCAGACACCCCCGTTCGGCAACGAATGCCTGCAGAGCGAAGTCGTACCGGATAGCGGTGGGATGGTGGACAAAGAACGAAGAAAGCCATACGCCTGCTACGGGAAACGAAGGGACGAGTGGGCCAACAACACAGTGTCAGTGGGAAACGAAGGGACGAGTGGGCCAACAACAGCGTCAGTGAAGGGCTTGGGTTAGTCATCATATCTTTGCGCATGACCCCCACTTTGTCGACGCACGCTTCATACTCCGGCCACGTGGCGAAGTTCAGTGTTCTTGGGCTCGCAATCCACGCATTGAGGTACGCCTCCATAGCGCTCCTCGGGATGTCACTGCCACGTTCATACGGGCCATTGAGCCCGAGCATTAGCACGTCGGTCAGCGTCTGCTCGTGAAGCCTCTTCCTGGCTTTTGTCAACACCCTTTTCATGTTTGAAAAGACACGCTCGACCGATGCTGTCCCCATTGGCAGGACAACAGCAATGGCAAACAGATTGTTTGTCTCTGGAAATGCCGTCGAAAGGTTCGATGACTTCAGCAGCCCCAGCATGACGTCTTCCAATGCACCCGGTGGTTGAACACGGTGGTAGTACACTGTGGTACCCCGTGGTAGTACACTGTGGTACCCCGTGGTGCACGGTGGTAGTACACTGTGGTACCCTGTACACACTGTAGTAGTACACTGTGGGTAGCCGGTTTCTCCGGGAAAACAATAATAGCTGAGATTTTTTTTTTTTTTTGACCCAGACTAGTTTCCAGACCAACTCTGGTCTGGCGACCAGCTGACCCCCCCCAAGCTAGTAGGCTGAACTCCAGAAGGGTTGAGGTCGTTAGTTCGGGAACCCACTCGCTTCACTCCCGACGACTCTTCTTTTTTTTATTTATTTTTATTGCGCTCAACTTTTTTTTTCAAGTTGCACGCTTTTTTTTTTTTTTTTTTTTTTGCTTTTTTCCTTTGCTGGCTGGTTTGCCATTCCTTCCTACTAGTCTTCCCTTCGGGGTGAGAGATTGTCCTTTTTTCAGCAGCGCACCCTTTTGGTATGTAGAAGCTACGTGTGCAGTGTGAAGGGAGCCGGCAGAAATAGGGGACCAGCAGCAAAAGAAAGAAAAAGAGAGTAACAATCTAGTGGTTAGCGAACGGAGGGGGGGGTGGTGAGTGTCGGGAAGAGTGCCGCTGAGCCGGCGAAAGTCGCGAAGAACGTCTGTTAACTCGTTACGGACGGGGTTGTCCAGGGTACAATAAGTTCTGGGAAACTCTTTTGTACGACTCCAAAAATGGGATCGAGGGCTCCTTCGAAGGTTCGCGACACATCTGTGCACACAGAAGCAAACATCGTTTGAAACGTGTCTTCACCCTGGAGGCGCAGTGTCCAAACTCCAGCACGGGTTCTGACCTAGTCAACATAAATAGAGAGAGAGAGAGACGAGTTAGAGTGCAGGGACCATCTCTCCGGGGAGTATCCAGTCGCCCCACTACTGTCCCGTACTGCTATAAGTATATCATGCAGGGTCAAAACCTTGTGTCTTTTTGAAAATGGCAAAAAAAAAATTTCTGGAAAAAAATTGGGTTTTTTGAATTTTAAAATTTTGGAACAAACTCTGCGGTAATTTTTGAGGAAGTTGAGCAAAAAAAATTTTTTTCCAAAAATTTTTTTTGGGGGCCACCGGCCCCGCGGGAGCGTTTTAAAAAGACACAAGGTTTTGACCCTGCATGATATGTGTCCCCCGTCCGTTAAGGGTTGACAAAGGCTGCTATCGGAGGCGGCTTCATCGAACATATCCAGCAGTGTTGCAGCCTCCAGGCCAAAGGGCATATAGCGAGCTTCCTCTTTTTTTAGGTTCGCTCGCGTAGAGGACGACGGCAGTTTTGCAAGCATCATATTTTTTTTTTTTCGCGAAAAAAACAGGGACAAAAAAGGAAATGAACAGGTGGGAGGTCTGGGATGTGTAGGGGGGGGGGGGTTGGGTTGGACGTTGTAGGGAGTTTACGCGGGTTTTGTTTAATACCGGTTGCCTCCAGGCACGTACCAGGGAGAAAGGCGCATCATTTTGCTTGCGACGTCCATCCGGTCCACGCTGAGCAGCACGGGGGGGGTTGCCCTGCCCGTTAAGTCCCGGGAGAAAAAGTCTTCTGTTTAGCCCGAAATCGAGGTTTTGAAAGAACAGTTTTTCCTCAAAATCAGGGGATGTAGCTACCTACTGTGGGACGACGGGCCGAGCAGAAAGACAAGACACCAGACAAGGCGCTTCGTGCTGTTTGCGTGCGCCGGGCGACCTCGGGTGTAGCGACGGGGGGTTTAAACCTTGTACAAGTGCTAGGTGTTCGTCGGACATACTAATCTTCCAAGATCCGCGATCTTAGAACGACGAAAAGAATTTTTGACGGATCATCATTTTTTTTTTTTGTAAATTTGCGGGTACGTACACATCATCAAAAAAAAAATTGACTTTGTCATTTTTTTTTTTTTTTTTAATTTTTCAGTCGGATTTTAGTACGTCGGCGGCGTCATGCGCGGCGCGTTGGTCACGGACACGGGGCGGATGTACGCGCCGCGGTTGCTCGAGCCGTACGCGGACGAGCTGGTCTGGTACCTGTCGGACGAGGAGGGGGGCATGGTCGGGGGCACGGGGCGGGACTGGGGGGCCATGAGGGGGCCTCTCGCAACCGGCGCTGCGAGCCTGCCGACCGACGGCATGCCGGCGGCAGGCCGCATGTGCGCCTGCACGCCCGACGCGTGGCGCACGATCGGCGCGCTCCGCTCGGACCGCATGACCTCCGAGTGCAGCGACCCCAGCTCCTCCTCTTTGCGCGGGATCGTCTGCTCGACGGCCTCCCGCTGCATCTCGGTGAGCGGCGCGTTTTGGTGCAGCTGCTGGGTCCCGGGGGTGTTGATGACCCGGCTGGTGTACCCAGAGTTCGGCAGCTTCTGGATGAGCTTCGCCTGCGTCGTGAAGTGCTTGAGCACCCACGGGTGGTGCGCGGCCTCGTCCGCGCGCATGCGGCAAACCGGGTCGTAGTGAAAGCACTTCATGAGGAAGTCGAGGAAGTCCGGCTCCGCTGCGAACTCGTCAGACAGTCGGCGCATGGGGGCGGAGTTGCCGTACGGCTTGGAGAAGACGGACTGCGAGTGGATCAGGTTCTCGCGGCTGTCGAAGAAGGACCGGCGGGTCTTCGGGTTCGCGTTCTTGACGAGCCACGACGGGAGCTTGCCAACCTTCTTCTCGAACATGATGAGCTGCTGCTCGTCGTTCATGGGGTCGAACAGCTTGCGCCCGGTCTTCAGCTCGTACAGGATGCACCCGATGCTCCACATGTCCACCGAGTAGCTCCACGGCGACCCGAGGACCACCTCCGGCGCCCGGTACGGCCGCGTCTGGATCAAGTCCTCGTCCGGCTTTTCCGAGAAGAACGAAGCAGACCCGAGGTCGCACACGCTCCACCCGTTGCCGATGCCCTGCACCTCGCCGTCGACCTCCTTGTCGAGGAGGATGTTCTCCGGCTTCAGGTCCGTGTGGATCATCTTGCACGTGAAGTGCAGGAAAGCCAGCGTCCGGCAAGCCTGCTTCGTGAACGCCGCGAGCTGTCGTTGTTGTTTTGTGTTTCCGACGATACCGTGTGCCAAGCGGGGGACGAGCAAATTGGTGCCCTTTCGAACTTTCGTGCTCGTGAGGTTCACGTGGACAGTGGGTAGCAGTACACACAGTGTGTCGCAGGGGGGAGTACAAAAGGGGGCAAACGGTAGGGTCGGCGTTTGTCAGTTATTGCTTTACCCCTCCAACCTCGCCTATGGCGTGGACATGAGAAGCTTGCTCAAAAACGTAGGGATTCCAACTTGACGCGCCGAAGGCGCTCAAGCAAGCTTGCTAGGTGTGCCGCACAGGTGCGGATCTGACTACTATGAAATTGGCCGTGGGGTTCTCCTTTCTTTTTCTTTTTCCGCCGCGGGCATACGTCTTTCTCGCTAACGTGCTGCGGGCCGAAGCGGCAGGTCTTCAGCGACTTTCCGAGGAGCTGGAACACGAAGCAGGGCAGGTCTCCCCAGTGGAAGTGCGAAGCCATCTTGCAGACTTTGAACTCGTTCCTGGGGTCGTGGCTGTTGATCGCGTCGAGGATCGCCTTCTCGAACTGCGCGTCCTTTTGGAACTCGCGGCGCAGGATCTTGACGGCGACCGCCTTGTTTCCGTCCTCCAAATCCGCGCACTTCAACACGCGGGCGAAGTTCCCGGCGCCTGCTTCGCTCACCACCTTGTACCGCCCCGCGATCACGTCGCCTCTAGTGGCGCCGAAGTGAGCCACAGTGCGGCCATTATTCTGTCCGTACGCGCTCGGCATCGTGGAGCGGGAGTGGACTCAAAAGAGAGAGAAGAGAGAGAGCGAGAGAGAAAAGAGAGACCGCGAACAGAAAAATATTTTTCTGTTGGTGCTCTTTTTTTGGTGTTGTGGTGGTGGGGGGAGAGGTGTGTAGCGGTGGATGTGTGTTTTAGTGGGGTTCTACGTTGTTTTCCTCTATGGGGAAGAAATAACTGTGTGAGAGAGGGTTGCGCTACGGGTTTTTGAGGTGCGAACGCCCGGTCGTGAGGCGTCGCTTCGGTGAAAACTTATCCAGGACCGTCAAGATGCTCAAAGATTACTGTTGCTGGGTGGAATTATCTTGCAACCTCCCGTAGTTGGTTAAACAACAGCAGTCCTTGGAGTGCTACGGCGACCTGCATTTGACCCCGCGCTGACAGAAGACCACCCGGGATGATGGGTAAGTGCCGAAACCCCCGGTCCCTCCTCCCTTTGCACTTCTTCAGCTTGAGGACCTTTTACTACCGAACTAGAGTATCTCGAGGCCCAGATGCCACCTCCCAAACTCGCCCTGCCTGGCCGGGGCCTCCGTGATGTTGGTTGCGCTTCCACCACGGAGGAAGGGATTTTTTGGGAGGTGACATCTGGGCAGACTCGGGTCCGGTGGGTTTGGGACGTATTATGATGACCGAAGAACAGGTACTCGCCCACCAGTACTTTCGTGCTCTCTCGTATCCCGCACTACCACGAGCTTGTGAAGGGTCGTGCCCGCCTCGACCCTAGCACGTCAGGCTGGTAGTACGAAAGGAGAGAAAGTAGGAATCAATTTGCTGGCAGAGCGTGCGCAGCTTGGACGCGAGACAGCAGTACGAGTGAGTCTTCGCGAAATGCTGTCGCACAAGCTAGGAACAGCGGGAGAAAAGTGTTCTTGGAGGGGAATTCGGATGAGAACTTTTCACCCTGCCCATCCGAGCACGTTGAAGGCCTGCACTGAACGAAAGCAGCGCAAAGGAATATTGTGGGGGGTGTAGGTGTTTTGTGACTGGCGCGCCTTCTACTCTTCGGCGCGGGGACCCATCTCGCTGCAGTCCGGCCGAACTGACGCTGGCGATTGGCAGAGCGCCTGACGTCCATTGAGATAGAAACAGAAGCATCCGTTGTCATCAGTATCCCCCGAACGATGCCACCCACACTCTCTTCGGGGAGATCGCATCTCGGCAACTTGAACCAACTAGTAAAAGTGGCAAGTGGGCGATACTTCGTTGAGGGCGTTGTCTAGCAACAACACGCACACGCACGCATGTGCGTGCGTTCAGACACGCCCGCAGCGAGCAACTCATAGCGAGCTCCGCGTTGGCCGAAAGTAACTCATAGCAAGCGCGGCCAGCACCGCCTCCACGTCAACCTCTCGCACCCCCTGCCTGAGAGCTGCCTCCCGTGGCGCCTCCCCGCGTCGGTGGTCACCGCCACCGTGAGCCCGAACCCGTCGAAGGCTGCGGCCAGCGACTTCACGAGGTGGTCGGCCCGCATGTCCGCTAACGACCGACAGCTCCGACAGGAATCGAATCCCGCCGGCGGCGCCGGTCACAAGCATCCGGGCGAACTAGCAGTATAGTCGTCGCTCGTCGACACCAGCCCGGCGCCTACGGAGGGCACATTCGACTGCGGGCCGCCCAGGACCCGATCGGCCCGGGAATGAGCTCGTACGTGACCGATTTCGGCATTTTCCCGCCGATGTCGAGCTTCTCCTCCGGGACGACGAAGTCTGTGTCCTTCATGCCGAGTGGTGAAGATGCGCTCCTGGAGGAAGCCGCGGAGGGACCCGTGGATCACTTCGATCACCCGTCCCAGTCGACGCCGTACTGGAAGCGCTCGCCCGGCTGGTAGCTCAGCGGCACCCGCTGTGCAGAACTCCTGCAGGAGGGACCCTCGAGAAGGCGCGCCGCCCGATCACCATCGTGGACCTGCTGACGCACACGGCTGGGCTCGACTACGGGTTCTGGCCGGACGAAGACCGCGAAGTACTACAGGGAGCTCGCCCTCGAGATCCCCCACGCGATCACGGGGCACACGGAGGCGAAGGAGCCCGTCGTCTTTCCGCCGAAATAGCGCCGTCCCGCCACTCCGGCACGTGCTTCGACACAGGGTCGTCGAGGGCCAGTAAATGCAGTAGAACCTGCAGATCGTGTCCCCGCCGAGGGGCAGCTGCTTCGCCGCGTCCGCGTGCCCGGCCCCGTGGTCCAGCACGCACGCCCCGTCTTTGTAGCACCGTGTGTGCAGCCCAGGCAAGAGACCCCGCTCCACAACGCCGTCGACAAGGCGCTTCACGCCTTCCCATGTTCACCATGTGTCCGGTGGCCTGGCGAGGGATAGTAGTGGTATAGCAGCAAAACCCCCCCGTCTTCGGGCAAAAACTCTCCTGGATCAACGCTTTGAAAATCATTCTTTTCGTTGATGTCGTTTCCCTCCGGCAACAACACGCACACGCGCATGTGTGTGTGTTCAACGCCCGCAGCAAGCACCGTTGGACTGCGCTTGGCCGAGCCGAAGGAGCGTCCGGAGTTGGTCCGTCCGCATCTCCGCCACAGAAAAATGTGCCCCAGGCGGTGACCAACATCCGGGCGAGCTTGCCGTAATCGTCGCATGTCGCGTCGACACCCACCCGCGCGGAAAGACCGAAACTCGATGGCAGCCTGTCAACACTTTGTCTCGAGGTCATTGGGCCTGAAAGATGCTCCAACTGCATGGCCTCACCCATCCAGCAATGTAAAAAAAAATCCACAGCGCAGGTTTGCAATTCAAAGTGGTCTCGAAAAAGCTTGCATTTACATCCAGAGCTCACGTGATTTTTTTGGAAGTTTACGAAAAGGTTTTCGGAGAACTTTCTCCTTCGAAGGTCGCAAGGGTTTTCCATTTTTGAAAATGTTCAGTCAGAATCAGAGTAAATCATCCGGCAAACTCGCCGGGGCCGACCGCGGCCAGCACCGCCTCCACGTCAACCTCTTCGCCCGCCAGGCACTGGTAGCAAGCCAGCATCACCTTCGCCCGCAGCGTCGGCACCGTCAAATTGTACCCCAGCAGCTGCGCCGTGATGACCACGACCACGTCGTTCACGGGGTCCACGAGGAACCCCGTGTTCGCCGCGCCACCCCAGCTGTGCGTGCCTTTGCCGGAGTGCTGCCTCCCGTGGCTCCTCCCCGCGTCGGTGGTCACCGCCACCGTGAGCCCGAACCCGTCGTAGGCGGCGGCCAACGACGCCTTCACGATGCCCCTCGGGCCCAGGTGGTCGGCCCGCATGTCCGCCAGCGACTGCTCCGACAGGAACCGGACCCCGCCGGCGGCGCCGGTTACGAGCATCCGGGCGAACTTGCAGTAGTCGTCGCTCGTCGACACCAGCCCGCCGCCTCCGGAGTGCACCTTCGACTGCGGGCCGCCCAGGAGGTACACCGTCGACTTGTCCCGCGACCCGATCGGCCCGGGAATGAGCTCGTACGTGACCGATTTCGGCGTCTTCCCGCCGATTTTCGCAGAGAACAGACTCGCGAAGCGGTCGAGCTTCTCCTCCGGGACGCCGAAGTCCGTGTCCTTCATGCCGAGCGGCGTGAAGATGCGCTCCTGGAAGAAGCCGCGGAGGGACCCGTGGATCGCTTCGACCACCCGTCCCAGGACGTCGATGCTCACGCTGTACTGGAAGCGCTCGCCCGGTTGGTGGCTCAGCGGCACCCGCTGCAGCCTGGTGCAGAACTCCTGCAGGCTGCGCACCGGGGGCTCCTTCGCCTCCGTGTGCCCCGTGATCGCGTGGGGGATCTCGAGGGCGAGCTCCCTGTAGTACTTCGCGGTCTTCGAGACCTCGTCCGGCCAGAACCCGTAGTCGAGCCCAGCCGTGTGCGTCAGCAGGTCCACGATGGTGATCGGGCGGCGCGCCTTCTCGAGGGTCCCGTCGTCCTTCCGCACCGAAATATCGCCGTCCCGCCACTCCGGCACGTGCTTCGACACCGGGTCGTCGAGGGCCAGCAAACCCTCGTCTCGCAACATCAGGATCGCGACGCCGACCACCGGCTTCGTCATGCTGTAGAACCTGCAGATCGTGTCCCCGTCGAGGGGCAGCTGCTTCTCCGCGTCCGCGTGCCCGGCCCCGTGGTCCAGCACGCACGCCCCGTCTTTGTAGCACCGCGTGTGCAGCCCATGCAGGAGACCCCGCTCCACAGCGCCGTCGACAAGGCGCTTCACGCCTTCCATGTTCGCCATTCCGGTTGGTGTGGGCGGTGGGTGGCCTGGCGAGAGATAGTCGTGGTGGCGGAAAAAAAATAGCAATATTTGTGGGTACCTGTAAACCCCTGTTTTCAAGTGATTTAGCACAGCACGCTGCCAGCTACACTTTTTGATTCAGACAAGTAACTTGTTGCCACCACAAAAAAAAATTTCCATCGCAGGGGGAAACCTCTTGGATCAACACTGTTTTTTAGAGTGAAAAGTTCACTTTTTGCACACTGGTGCCGTTTCGCTTCCTTCATTGGCAACCGGTGTTCCGGAAAATATTCCCTTCAGGTACAGCGGCACTTCTTGTATAAAGGTGTGGGTAGCTGCTGCCCTGCCTGAAAGCAAACCCCGCCAGAAATCAATGCGTCAAAGCAAAAGAGAGGGAGCAAACGCAAGTTGCAGGACAGACCGGAAAACGACTCAAGTGCTGCACAGGAGGGCCAGGGGCGCAGACACGAACTAATGGACAGGGATGTGGTCTGCGGTAGTACGCTGCCGACTACTATTTTGTAACCAACAATGCTGCGCATACACACACACACACACACACACACACACACACACACACACACACACAGGTCAAACCCAAGAGGTTTACGATTCCAAAAAGTGGGTAACCTGCGGCTCCTTGAAAAAGGTTTCGTGGCTCATCGCTCCACAGCCGCAATAATTGCCCCCCGAGGTGCAGTGTCCGAACACCAGCTCCGGTCTTGACTTCTTTGACACAACCGTCCGGAAAGATTTAAGGGATGCTTCTCACTTGGGACTGGAAGCAGCAGCCATCCGTGCTGCGATGTCCTTCATGTGTGCCTGCATCTTTGCGTTCGCAGCCGCGATGCCGGATTGGATTTGTCGCTCATCAGAGAGCTTGCATGCGGAAGACGGGCGGGCTATCAGCGCCCAATCGACAGGGGGGCTGCCGCACGGACGCCTCAGGCTGCTAGAAGACGCTGAGGACACGGTGGAGGAGAGCCCCAGGCGCCGGTCTTGATGTTTTCGCCTTGAAAAGTATGTTCCCCGTCCGGAAACAGTATAGCGACCTTCTCACTTGGGACTCGAAGCAGCGGCCATCCGCGCTGCGACGTCCTTCATGTGTGCCTGCATCTTTGCGTTCGCAGCCGCGATGCCGGCTTGGATTCGTCGCTCATCGGAGAGTTTGCATGCGGAAGACGGGCGGGCCAACAGCGCCCAATCGACAGGGGGGCTGCCGCACGGAACGCCTCCGGGCGATGCCAACCGGCCAGGTGTAGCGATGCCAGAGGGGCAGCAAGAAGACGCTGAAGACACGGTGGATGAGAGCCCCAGGCTCCGGTCTTCGGCCAGGCTGCCCGGCAGCGAGCCGGCGTCGGATCGGGGCCCCAAGGGCAGAAGCGAATTGTGCCGCAGGAGGCTGGCCAGCGTTGCGGCGGGGGGGTCCGGCTGGCGCGAGGAAGACGAATGGGATAGCATCGTCCCTAGGCCGCCCCCTAACTACCCTCCTGCACCGTGTGTGTGTAGCGTGGGTGGGATTCAATGATGGGTAGCACCTGGCACTGAGTATAGCCCAGATGTGAGTGTCGAGCGTGTATGTGTGTGTAATTCAGCGAGATGGGTAAGACCTGGCACCGAGTACAACCCAGGATGTGTGTTGTAAGTGCAGTCTTTTCGTTTCGCGCTCCAAAAACGTGTGCGTCTTGTACGTATTGTGTTCCTGGGCGAGGGAAAGTATGACCCAGGTATGACCCCTCACACTAGGGAGGAGAGGGGAAAGCGCCAAAAGAAAAAGCACCCTTTTTTTCCTTGACCGGCGGCAATGCAGAGGGAGAGAATGGCGACACGAAGTGTGTGCCACCAGCGGAACTCACCTGCTTTTGGTAAGTTTCATGTAGTAGTACGCCGGTTTTATGTGTGCGACGCGCTCCCGCCTTCTTCTCTCTTTTTTCTTTTCCAGACCCGATTGTTTCGGCGGGTGTTCGTGGGGTTCTTTTTTTGCTTTCGGGTGGGAATCTCCTCTCACCTGGACGTGTTACGGGCTGCCTTGATGATACTTTGTTCTCAGTCGTTAGTTCCGTGCCCGGGTCCGTAGCACACCTCGTCTCAACAGGGGCTGTCCGCTGTCAGGAATCGCACAGGGCGAGTAGGTCAACAGCGTTGGAGTAGCAGTATACCCTCCTCTTGACATGACGTAGCCAAGGACTTACGTAATGTGCTGAGAACGCACGTGTTGCATCACAACTTTCATTCGGTAAGTTCGGTGACGCCGACTTATCCTTCCCCCCAACTTCATCCAGCAGATTGCCACCGCTAAACGACGACAACGTCAGCGGTCACAAAGTAGGCCCGGCGGCGGGCCTTACAGTTCCAGCAGATGCTCAAACACGGCTTGCAATTCGCAACTGACGGGTCACCTCTCAAGTATTGCATACAAGGGGACAGGGTACTTAAAAACAAGGAGATTCTTTGAAAACAACGAGGCCGCGCCAGCACAAAAGCGTGGTCTGGCTGACCAGTACTCGGGTTCGGCGACTCGCGCGTTTAGCGCTCAAATCAAGAGACGAAAAAAACAGCGTGCGGGACTTCCGTAGAGTTCTTCAGAACTCTGCAAAGTTCTGCAACGCGAGCGGTGAAAAAAGTTGTGACTCGCGTCAGACGAGCCCACCGAAGGTGGTTGATTCTGATTCGCAAGTTTTTTTCCGCCGGTGGAAAGTTGCTTGGGCTTGGATTGCAAGTTGCCGCTCGGTTTGTGTTGCCGACAACCTGCCGAGGTTGATGTGCCGTCTGGTGCCGCTTCTACTTAGCTTTCCTTGGCATCCTTCCTTTGTGGGTATTTCTTTATGGATTTCCGACGATCCCGTACGGGGGCGTACAGATTGGTGTTTTACGACCTTTTTTCCTTCCTTTTATCTGTCGGCAGCTGGTGCCGCTGAGCCCGCCCGGAGGCGTGGGCTCTCTCTCTCGTCTTCCGGTCGAGAATTTTATTTTGTTAGAATCACTAATGTATAGGCCGGGTGTTTCAAAACAGTCACGGGTTGACCGCAGAAGCCTGGGATGGGTTGAGGAGGGGGAGGGGAGAGATGCATTGACGTGCTTGAAATGGATATGACCCCAATATCGTTGGTCCTGTCTGCACCGTGTTTCGGTCCTGTCGGACCATCACCAACGCGGAACCTGTGCAGACAGGGCAGCGGCGTACTAGAAGGCTCCTACAGCCGTGTTTGAGCATCTGCTGGAACTGTAAGGCCCGCCGCCGGGCCTACTTTGTGACCGCTGACGTTGTCGTCGTTTAGCGGTGGCAATCTGCTGGATGAAGTTGGGGGGAAGGATAAGTCGGCGTCACCGAACTTACCGAATGAAAGTTGTGATGCAACACGTGCGTTCTCAGCACATTACGTAAGTCCTTGGCTACGTCATGTCAAGAGGAGGGTATACTGCTACTCCAACGCTGTTGACCTACTCGCCCTGTGCGATTCCTGACAGCGGACAGCCCCTGTTGAGACGAGGTGTGCTACGGACACCCGGGCACGGAACTAACGACTGAAAATCGTGGAGAGGCCTTGCGCTTTTCGTCGCGATATATGCACGGTCTCAACTGTCTTGGTCCCGTGTAGGAGTTGCAGCTACAAGAATTTCGCGCCGGTGGTTTCGCGGAAGATGTGCTGGAAACCTTGCGATTTTCATCGCAACAAGCACGGTTTCGACCGCCGTGACGCTTGATTGCGTACGTTGTGTCGCCTAGCAGACGATGACGTCTTCCTTCACCATCCCGCACGCTCTGCATGCCTTCGCCACTTCAGTGTTGAACTTCGGCGGTCCGCACAGCAAAGCCTTCCACGGCTTGCCGGCGGCGTTCACAACTTTTCGGACCGCACCGTGATCCACCCGCCCCGCGTTGTAGAGAATCTGCCCCTGCTTCTGGGTATCGACAGCCCCGCGTGACACGAAGTGCGCGACGGACGTCAGAGGCGACGGCGCAGCGACGGCCTGCTCCAACGCGTCTTCGCACCAAATGTCGTCGACTGTCTTGCTCCCGTCGAGGAGGTACAGCGACAGGTTTTTCGCGCCGGCGGTTTGGTGGAAGATGAGCTGGTACAGGGGGGTCAGGCCGGAGCCGGCGCCGACGAGCAGCACGTGGCTGTTGGCGACGTCGAATTCGCCGGAGGTGCAGCTACAAGTTTCTCGCGCCGGAGGGTTTCGCGGAAGATGTGCTGGAAACGTTCTGCTTTTCATGCATGGTTTCGACCGCCGCGACGCTTGATCGCTTCATTGCGTACGTTTTGTCGCCTAGCAAACGATGACGTCTTCTTTCGCCATCCCGCACGCTCTGCATGCCTTCGCCACTTCAGCGTTGAACTTCGGCGGTCCGCACAGCAAAGCCTTCCACGGCTTGCCGACAGCGTTCACAACCTTTCGGATCGCGCCATGATCCACCCGCCCCGCGTTGTAGAGACTCTTTCCCTGCTTCTGGGTATCGACAGCCCCGCGAGACACGAAGTGCGCGACGGACGTCAGAGGCGACGGCCCAGCGACGGCCTGCTCCAACGCGTCTTCGCACCAAATGTCGTCGACTGTCTTGCTCCCGTAGAGGAGGTGCAGCGACAGGTTTTTCGCGCCGGCGGTTTGGTGGAAGATGAGCTGGTAAAGGGGGGTCAGGCCTGAGCCGGCGCCGATGAGCAGCACGTGGCTGTTGGCGGGGGCGTCGGCGACGTCGAACTCCCCGGGGCACGGGCCTTTGACCTCGAGCTTGTCGCCCGGGGACAGGCCGTGCAAGGCCGGGCTGACCGCGCCGCCGTCAACTTTTTTGATGAGGAAATCGATGGTCGCCGAGTGCGGGTCGTACGCCAAAGGGGTGTACGGCTTGGTCTTGAGGGACCCGGGCACTCTCAGCGCAAAGTGGTACGCCGGCTCGATGGCCGGGCTGGATTTCAAAAAGTCGGCCAGGATGCCCGGGCCGGCGGGCGCGACGGTGATTTTCACCGAGTCGTGCGTGTGGGGCACCGAATTTGTCACCGCGAAGGTGACAAACTTGAGCTCGCCCACCTGCCGGCCGGGGCCGTCCTGGGGGAGGTCCAAGTGCGACATGTCGCACAAAATCGGGTCGGCGGAGCGCCGGCAGCCGCAAAAAAGGTACTCGCCGGTCGTGGCGGGGGTGAATTTTTTGGGGAAAAACGAGGTCCCGTACGTCGCGTTCAGCGCGCGGTGCGTGCCGTCGCACCACGGCTGGTTGACCGAGCGGCCGCAGGAGCACCAGTAGTAGTCCTGCCCGGACACGCACTCCGCCTCGATCGGGCCCCGACACGCCACCTTCGCCGTTATCTCTTCGATGTCGCCCAGCGGCCCGTCCGCGCAGCCCGCCGGCGCCGCGTCGCCGCCCCCGCCCAAATACCTCGCCAGCCACGCAGCCTCGGGGCAGTCGTCGGTGCCGGCATCGATCGCACGCTGCAGCGCGGCGGACGCCGCCCGCATCTCAGTGAGCAGCCCATCCCCGTCCTTCTCGGCCCACGCCCGGTCCTCGGCGGTCGTGGCGCGGGGCCCTCCGGCGTTGTGCTCGACGTACGAGTCCGGGTACCCCTCCAGATACGTCAGAAGCCACTTCCGGGGGTCCGGCTGCTTCGATATGCCCCGCAGGGAACCTTCGAAAATGGCATGTAGTTCCCCCATCGACCCGTATGTGTTTGTGTGTGTGTCAGCGTCCTGTGCAATGTGAGCAGTTTGCGCGAACATATGTGAGCGTCTTTTTTATTACCTGCTAGTGTACAATCACGCGTGCACCGCTTTTACCTTAAGAGGACCAGTTCCCGTCAAAAATGGGTCCAACAGAGACTAGTCCTCTATGGCGTAGGTAGCTCGGTGGCTTCCTTGAGCTCTGCTAATGGACGATGCCCGGGCGTATCAGCGGCGGCGCAGGACTTCAATAGACCTGATGGACCCTGGTGCACGGTGATAGTTTGAGGTTAGAAGGCAGAATATCTGCAGCGAGCCTGCATTAGATATCACTGTGGTGGACGGTGACCTACAGCCGCAGGCAATGTGATGCAGTGCTGAATCTGGCTGACGAACCGCATGCGAGGCATTAGATATCACTGTGGTGGACGGTGACCTACAGCGGCAGGCAATGTGATGCAGTTCTGAATCTGGCTGACGAACCGCATGCGAGGCATTAGATATCACTGTGGTGGACGGTGACCTACAGCCGCAGGCAATGTGATGCAGTTCTGAATCTGGCTGACGAACCGCATGCGAGGCATTAGATATCACTGTGGTGGACGGTGACCTACAGCCGCAGGCAGTGTGATGCAGTTCTGAATCTGCTGACCGCAAGCGAGGCATGATGAAGAGAGTGGACGGTGACTTCGGCTCGAATCGACTACCGAGGGAAGCAGTTCCGGCTCGCGTTCGGGAAGTAAGAGTAGCCGAGGCCCCTACTCGCACGGTGGAGTCCAGCCTCACACGCAGCTAAACAGGTTATGCCCGAGTCACGCCCTGAAACGCGTGTAAATGTTCATCGGTAAAGCGTGTGTTACACCCAAATAGGCATAAACGTACACCCGAAAAGCGGGTGTGCAACACCCAAAAAAAACGCGCGTCGAAGGACACCTTAGTAACACCCAACAAGGCGCGGCAACGTGCACACGAACAGCGGGTGGGACACTCGCTTTAGAACTGCAGCTTCTGAGGCTGGACTCCATTCGCGCATGCCAACTGCTCACGACGATCGCGATGTCTCCAGCGAAAGCTGGAAATTAAAAGGCGGGGAGGGCACCCTAGCTTTGCGGGCGTACAAGCATACGCGTTTTCGGGTGTAGCGCACACCCACGGTTCGGGGGTGTGACCCCAGGCATACTCTCCTTCAGCTCCAGCTTCGGAGGCTCGTTCTTCAAGGTGTACCAGCAATCAACAAGAGGAGCACGGGCACCGCTGCAGAGCAGGTAGCAGGTTGGGACAGAAGGGATGCCAAAGGTCCATTTTTCACCACGTCCATGGCCGGGCCACGACCTTGGCTATCTTAAGTTACGAGTCGCGGCTGCTCCCGCGCCGTTCACCCGCGCTCAATCTGATGATGACCGCATTGGGCACGCAGCGCGCGGCGCGCAATAGTAGTGGCCATTGCAGTGTCCTGACTGTGACCAAGGCGTTTCGGTCTGGATGTGCCGAGGTTTGCACACACACAAGCATTCTTGACCGGTCCCGTGCTGCGGGGCATATCCAATGCGTAACCAGCCTTCTGCGTACTGTGGCGCCAGCGACGCCACTTGCGAGCTGCGGAGATCGATCCAACAGGGACCTAGCCGTGAGGCATCCCTTCAGCACTTTGGGCAATCTTTAGCCCGAAGGCTCGACGGGTGCATCATCGATGACGGAAAAGCTATTTTAAGAAGCTACGACTGCGACGTGGAAAAGAGTGGCGAAGACTAAGCTAACCGGCGATGCAAACGCCGCCGAAAGCACCGCGAGATGGGGCAGGTGCTTCAATCCGACAGACTGCCATGACTCCTCATTTTGCTTTGCAGTGGAGGCCGCGGAGGGATACGCATCGTCAAGGACGTGGCCATCCGCACGTCCCGTCCAGTGCGTGCGCCGAACCTTGGCGCCAAGCAGTTTAACTCTTCCGTTTAAACGCAAGCACAAGCCGGAGACACACCGTGGTGCCGTGCCCCCACGAGCGTGCTTCAAAACTGGAACGGCTGGTGTGCGCGGGCCTCTGAAGCGTGGATGATGCCTCTCGCACTGCTCCCCTTGAGGTTCCTGGCTCATGCCAAAGCGCCGCCGCCCGGGTTAAGGGGTTGCGGCAGCAGGCGTGGGCCAGGGCCAGGGAGGCTGTTCGGAGGGGTCACCACCCATAAACTGGAGCGGCTGGTGTGTGTGGGCCTTTGAAGCGTGGATGATGCCTCTCGCACTGCTCCCCTTGAGGTTCCTGGCTCATGCCAAAGCGCCGCCGCCCGGGTTAAGGGGTTGCGGCAGCAGGCGTGGGCCAGGGCCAGGGAGGCTGTTCGGAGGGGTCACCACCCATAAACTGGAGCGGCTGGTGTGTGTGGGCCTTTGAAGCGTGGATGACGCCTCTCGCACTGCTCCCCTTGAGGTTCCTGGCTCATGCCAAAGCGCCGCCGCCCGGGTTAAGGGGTTGCGGCATCGGCGTGCCGCTGTCGATGTCGCTGCCGAAACTGGAGCAACGCACACAGAGCGCGTCAATCGTAAGTCCACAGTCTGTCCCTCTGTCGTGCAATTTTTTTCAAGCACCGGCAACGCAAACAGAGTGCGTCATTGTAAGTCCACAGTCCGTCCCTCATTCACCCAGCCACGGATGTCGTGCAATTTTCAAGCACCTGTCGTGCAATTTTTAAGCACCGGCAACGCAAACAGAGTGCGTCATTGTAAGTCCACAGTCCGTCCCTCATTCACCCAGCCACGGATGTCGTGCAATTTTCAAGCACCTGTCGTGCAATTTTCAAGCACCAGCAGCGCAGAAGTGAATCTACTTCTCGCCGTTCGAAGCCTGGCGGACGATCACGTGGTGCAGCCGCATGGCGCGGGCGGCGCTCTCCGCCGCATTGTACTGCAGCTCTTCCGGCTTCGTGGGCGTCCCGGCTATGGGCCGCCTGTAGGTGTCCCTTCTCTCGAAGCGGTTGCCTCCTCGGTTCATCGCCACCTGCGGCGGTGCGGCGTGGCTGGCGTATAGCCGTCTGCACAGCCGCGCGGCCGACATATTTCCTTGCGTTTCTGTGTTCCCGACGATCCCGTACGGTGGGCGTACAGATTGGTGTGCCTCGTCGACCTTTTTAGAGTTAAAGTTCGCTTGAGATTCCGGATGTTTAGGGTCCTCCGTGTGACCGTTGTTCTTCGAGCACGTACGGGCTACGAGAGTGCGGGTTGTTTCTTTGGTGTACACTTTCACTGTGGGCAATGGCTAACCATGTCCGGGACTGTCTGTTTTTAGAGTAAAAGTTCGCTTGAAATTCCGGGGGTTCAGGGTCTCCGTGTGACCGTTCATGGATGGGTTCTCTTAGAGCAAGAAAGGGCTATATGGTTACGGGTTGTATACTTGGTGCACGCTTTCGTTATGGGTTATGGCTAGCCATGTCTGGGACTGTTTGTTTTTAGAGTTAAAGTTCGCTTGAAATTCCGGGGTTTTAGGGTCTCCGTGTGACCGTTCATGAATGGGTTCTCTTAGAGCAAGAAAGGGCTATATGGTTACGGGTTGTATATTTAGTGCACGCTTTCGTTATGGGTTTTGGCCAGCCATGTCCGGGACGGGATGTTTGTTTTTTGTTCGGTCGTCTAAATCATCAATTCCGGCGTGTGCTATTTCTCCCCTTTTGCTGTTGTGGGCGTTGCTGCAAACCACGTGAACCGGGTTGGTTGTTTCCGCTCCACCACCGGCTGTTCCAGTCGTTGAGTCGCGGTCTCGGCTATTCTGCTCGTTTGTTTGGCACTATCTGAGCCCACTTCACCCCCTGAAAATGACCTGAGCTCGATTACGCGACTGCACCCGATGGCTTCGTCCCAGCTGCAGTCAAAGCCTCGTGGTCGGCGTTTTCCCCCTTTGTTTGTGATGATGATGCTCGCCAAAAACAGGGAAACTCTACCCGAGAAAGGGCCGACTAAACATCCCAAGACCCAGTGCCGGCGGCCAGAAGGCGCTAGCTCCAATCGTGACTGGATTCTTCGGACATGTATTAGCAATGGAGTTACCATTGTTATCCAACTGGGCCCAAAAGGCACCTTCCCCGCGTAGAGTGCCACCGATTTAATGAGCCGTCTGCAGACCCACTGTTAATCCATTTACTCTGAGACTTGCATGGCTTAATCCTTGAAACAAGCATATGACTACTGGCAGGATCAACCAGGTTTCTTGTCACTCAACCCAGACTGGACCGAGGAAAATCTCGTGACTGGTTCACTCGTCCGTCCGGGCACGTAGCCGTGATGTCGGTGTCGCCAAGGGAGAAGGAAAAGGTTTACTTACTCTACGACGCCACCGGGGGAGGGGGCAAGGCAAGAATTGTGCGGGTGCACGTGCGCTCGTTCTTCGCGGTTCGCTCAGCCCGAATGGATTGCAGGCTTCGCGGCCGCGGGTCAGAGGGTTCTCTCACACAGGACTGGCGGACCCACCCGAATGATCCGCCCCCGTGTCCCAATGAGCAGCGAACTGCGGGTTTCGACGATGATTCGAACGAGTGCAAACGCCTGGAGCACGACACGGGACGATCGAAGAGGGAGTCCCCCAGTGACTAATGCAGGCCACTCGCTACAGATATTCTGCATTCCAACCCCAACGAACTGCGGGCCGAGTTTCAGAGGATGCACCGCCCAGGATCCACGGGCTAGAGCGCTAGTCGAATGCGATCCATCCCCCGTGTTCCAACCAACGAGCAGTGAACTGCAGGTTTCGCGACCGCGTTGGAGAGGGTACGCTGCCCTAGGACCTACGGACTACTGCAATGGCACTTGATCCACTCCGTGGCACCGAGCAGGTTTCGCGGCCGCGTTGAAGAGTACACTCCCTCAGGACCTGCTGCGATGCGATGCACACCTCGTGTCGCCGAGCACCATGCATGGCACCGCGCAAGTTGAAATGTGGTCCACCTTCGTGCTTCAACAGAGGACTGCAGGTCCCGCGACTGTGGACGGACAGTCAATTGTGAGAACTAGCAGACGACAGCCAGTTGTGTGCGAAGAATTGATTGACGGGGTTCTGCCACAACAAACCGTCGCGTGCGTGTACGAGCTACCGCAGGCGGTCACGCAACGCAGAGCACATCCACTACGTCGGACTCTCAGGCACGCTGCTTTGTGCCAGCGTGCCTTCCTGCTCTGCGTGCTTCAGTCTAGCACTCCTCCTCTCTCGTTGCGGCAGGCCGCTGGAAATCTCGCTGGCAAGTTCCTCGTCGAACCTCGTCAGCACCCCAATATGCTGGAAACCCCAATCGTAGGCTCGAGGCCAACTGGCCTGCAAACTACTGTGGCCAGTTGTCTGCGTGCGTGTGTGACGAGCTACCGCAGGCGGTCACGCAACGCAGAGCACATCCACTACGTCGGACTCTCAGGCACGCTGCTTTGTGCCAGCGTGCCTTCCTGCTCTGCGTGCTTCAGTCTAGCACTCCTCCTCTCTCGTTGCGGCAGGCCGCTGGAAATCTCGCTGGCAAGTTTTTCGTCGAACTTCGTCAGCACCCCAATATGCTGGAGACCCCAATCGTAGGCTCGAGGCCAACTGGCCTGCAAACTACTGTGGCCAGTTGTCTGCGTGCGTGTGTGACGAGCTACCGCAGGCGGTCACGCAACGCAGAGCACATCCACTGCTTCGCGCTTTCAGGCGCGCTGGTTTGTGTCACAGGCGCGGCGGCGGCGACCAGTTTGTCTGCCTGCAGGGGTTCTCCCGCTTCGAGTGTGACGAGCTACCGCAGGCGGTCACGCAACGCAGAGCACATCCACTGCTTCGCGCTTTCAGGCACGCTGCTTTGTGCCACAGGCGCGGCGGCGGCGACCAGTTTGTCTGCCTGCAGAGGTTCTCCCGCTTCGAGCGTCGCGTCCACGAGGATCCTGACGTTCTCCTCCAGCGCGCTCTCCCACGCAGTGTGCTTCAGGCGGGCATCCAGCATCTCGAGCAGCTCCTCCTTCTCTCGCTGCGACAGGCCGCTGTAAACCTCGCTGGCAAGTTCCTCGTCGGACCTCGTCGGCACCCCCATTTTGTAGTGTTCCTCTGGGAAAGAGGAACCCTGATCGTCAGGCTACAGTTTGGGTTAGAATGCAAACTGTGGCGATAATCTGCATCGCCGGCGTCGCGGTTATCTCTTCGCACGTGATGTGTCATGCTTTCGCCGCTTTAAGCTCTCGCGCTCAGGCGCGCGTTTGGTGCCTCAGGGGCGAAAGACCCATCGAACCATCTAGTAGCTTGTTCACTCCGAAGTTTCCCTCAGGATAGCTAGAACCAAAACAGGAGTTACGCCAGGTAAAGCGAATGATTGGAGGCATTGGGGAAATCGCTTCCTCGACCTGTTCTCAAACTTTAAATGGACGTGAGCAGAGGGGTTTCTTCATTGAACCCTGACATAGAATCCTGGTTCTAAGTGGGCCACTTCTGGTAAGCAGGACTGGCGACGCGGGATGAACCGAGAGCTGACTTAAGGTGTCCGAGTGATCGCTCATCAGATCCCACAAAGGGTGTTGGTTCATCTTTGACAGCCATGGAAGTCGGCGTCCGATGATGAGTGTGTAACAACTCACCTGCCGAATGCACCGGTCCCGAAAATGGATGATGCTCAAGCGATCCATCCATAGTTGGCCGCGTACTGGTATCACAAAGCCAGGCGTGCGTAGGCGGAGACTACGAAACCCCGGATCTCTAACTGATCACCAACATGAACTTGCCTAAAAAAAAAGACCACGCTATACTCCACCGTGTATAAAGTCCCTGCACCGCCCGCGCGAGTTGCGGCGATTTATTCTGCTGCAGCAGCAGTGTGCGCGCTATCTGCCGGCTTGCCGGCCGATTAATTTCGCAGCGGGGTTTGTTTACATTTTTAAGTTTGCACTGAAACCCGTCCGGGGGGGTTTTCAGTGCAAACTTTGTTGCCCTGGGCATGACAATAGGTCTGATCGGCATTGTGCTCATAAAAATCAGGTCGGGTTTTTAGTTTCTTTGAAATGGGCCGCCTTTTTCCCTTAGCGCGAACGCTGTGCAGCGGTCTTTCCGACATTCTGAACGACACTCGAAAAGTGGAAGACGAAATGGCTGGATAGAAACTTTCTGGTATTTAGGACAAGGACGAAAGCGCGGGCGAGATGTGGAGGAGATGGAAGATACTTGCGGACAAATCAAGAAAGAAATCCTGGGGCGGTGGGGTATGGGCATAGCATTGCCGAGAAGTACATGGGTGTCGTGAGTACTTGGCAAGTGTGTGTGTACATTTCGTAACGGTCGCTTTCCTCGTCAAAAAAGACAGGCGCTTCGTTTTGTTTGTGCCGGTTGATCGTTTTCCTACATTGACCCCATGCACATTCAGGTAAGGAATTCCGATCAACCACCAAAAAACACGCTCTGCCTACGTCTTTTTAGCCTGCACATTGAAGGGCAACCCGCAAGATTGTTAGTACAAAAAAAAGGGTTACCCCTTCCAAAAAGCCTTAACCCTTCACGGACGGCCGGCATAAACCCTGGGGTACAAACAAGAAGCATGGCTGTGGTGGTGCTGGGCACTGCGCCTCCTGGTTGAAGACGATCGATTGCCGCTGCGAGTAGAGCCGCGCCACGATACCGTTCCAACCAACCCTAGATTCCCCCCTTTTTGTGTTTCCGACGATCCCGAATGGACGTACAGATTGGTGTCTTTCGATCTTTTGTATGCTTGTGCAGTTCAGCTTTGTGAGTGCTCGTGGTGATCGGTGGGGTTCCCAAAAGAAATGTTTTGTGTTATCGTATTTTTTTGAAGGCACAAAACTCTTTTGAGTCTGCCCGAGTGATTACCAGGCGCCGAAAGAGCTACGTGCGCACGGCAAGGACAGGTACCATCCTTGTGACAAGAAGAAGACAACGAAGTGACCGTATCTCTCTTGGAAGAGCTACGTGCGCACGGCAAGGACAGGTACCATCCTTGTGACAAGAAGAAGACAACGAAGTGACCGTATCTCTCTTGAAAGAGCTACGTGCGCACGGCAAGGACAGGTACCATCCTTGTGACAAGTACGTTGGTGCGTACGAAAAGGAAGACACACAAGAGGGCGGGACAGGAGGAGGACGCCCGGCGCCGATTGCGCGTGTACTATAAAAAAGTGTGGCCGGTGCCGTCCTCTTTCCAGTCGCAAATACATGTCCGAAGTGCGCGGGAGAGTCCAGCCCCAGAAGCTGGTGTTAGGAAGAGCAGAGGGTCGACTGAGCCGGTCTGCCCCCTGGCGACAGACTACGATGAACAGTGATGGTTGAGGTTCGTTTTGGGGTTAGAATGCAAAGAATCTGTGGCGATAATCTGCATTAGCCCACTGGAATGACTACCCCTTCGATCGTACCACTCATTCCAAGCATTGCCTTCGCGCGGTCGTTTTTGCGACTCTTCCCTTCTTTGCCGGTTTTGCATGCTTCCGCGGCCTGCTGGGCACTTCTTCTTCCGTTGGGGGGGTCGTCGTCCTCGTCTTCGCTTTACCGGCGCTGACGGTCGCTTTTGCGACTCTTCCCTTCCTTGCCGGTTTTGCATGCTTCTGCGGCCTGCTGGGCACTTCTTCTTCCGTTGGGGGGGTCGTCGTCTCCCGTCTTCGCTTTACCGGCGCTGATGCCTTCCTTGCTGGTGACGGCGTAATTGGCGTGGCCGGCACCGCCCGTCCGCGTTCCGGGTACTGCCCAATAGCAACGCGTTTGCGCTCCGGGCTTCTGAAGCTGGACACGCCGTGGTGTTCGGAGTGAGGGGTTGGGGTGGGGGATAGGGATGAAATAGTGAGCTCCTCCTGTGGCTCGTCCGTTGTCCGACATATACCTGCAAAATGAGCTTTCCCTCGTTTCCGCTCCCAGATCCTTTTTTTTTTTTTTACATAAGCGCCAGCTTGAAAGGAAATGCTCGAACGATGCTGCCCGACAAAGAACAGAAGGGATTCCCAAGTGCTGTAACTACCGAACCACGTGATGAACGGACGTGAGGTCATGCGGGTCTACCCCTACACGACAACCACACAAACACAACAGGTCAAAAGTCCTTTGGTGGTGTAAGCGAAGAACAAATCAGATTGTGTTTGTATCGTATTGCCCCTTACCTCTATATTTCCCCCCTTCCATTCGGAGTCGAAGCAGCAACGTCGAGTATTGTACCCTCTCCATAAGCGGGCGAACAGCAAAAGAATGGGGAGGACGAAGAAACAAGAAGAACAAAAAAGATGAACCCCTCCGGCTGGAAGGGGCGCTTTGTAGTTAACAAAAGGAGACGGCTTCGGGGGAAAACGAGGTCGGGGAGTGGGGTGGGCGTTTTTTGCTTGGTAGAGGTAGAGGGAATGAATAGAAAGGAAGGGGGAAAAAGAAGGAAGAGAAAACACGTGAGAAACACGGCAAAATCGAATCGTTTACGCGTGACTCCTTCGGCACGAAGGATGGAAAAGTCGGACGGGGGCGCAGGGGGGGGACCTCCAAACGATCAAGACAAAGCTGAATCCAACACACAAGGTTTTGACCCTGCATGTTACAGCTTCATGCACGCCGTCTTCTTCTTCGTAATCATGCAGCGCAACACCCCGTCGTCGACGTCGTTTATCGTTTGTCCTCGTTCCACACAAGCGTGCTGAGCTGACTTGCAGTTGTAGAAACTGCAGAAACTGACTGTCTCGCAGCTGTGGGCTGCAAGAACGCGCTTGGAATGGATGGCATGCTGCTATGATTTTCTCACTGCTTTTGTATTTCAACCGGCGTCCTGCCACGGCAACGCCCACGTCCGTGCTCTGCGGAGTTACGCAGATTGTCACCGGAAAAAGAAAAACAAGTTGGTACCCCCGAAACCCGAAGGAACGAAGTACTGCACGAACAAACTACGCAGGAACTCCGCAATACGGGGGCAGGGCTCCATTTTTAGACACCACACGCAGCTGGTGGCTAACTGAGGGTCTAAAACCGTCCTGACAGGGCTTGTAAAACTTGCCACTGCGGCGAAAGAATCCAGTACACTTATATGATGTAGCCCTCGCCATTTCCCAAACCCTGCAGGAACTACGCGCGAACTACGCAATACGGGGTGTCGGGGGTACCACAATTCAACGCGTTTGCAGTCGCAGTCACAGAGTAGAGTGACACGGTTGAAGGTTTGCCTGTATCCTTGTAACAACCACTGGGCGATCATGTGTGCTCAACACCGCCCTGGTTCCGTCTGCGCCGTGTGTGTAGAGTGACACGGTTGAAGGTTTGCCTGTACCCTTGTAACAACCACTGGGCGATCATGTGTGCTCAACACCGCCCTGGGTCCGTCTGCGCCGTGTGTGTAGAGTGACACGGTTGAAGGTTTGCCTGTATCCTTGTAACAACCACTGGGCGATCATGTGTGCGCAACACCGCCCTGGTTCCGTCTGCGCCGTGTGTCGGTGGCTTGCAAGGACCGACGGACACATATAAGGCAGACCCACCATCATCAGCACGGAACCTGAGTGTCTGCAGACACGACACGAGAGCGGTGTGAGTCCGGTTGACAGGCGGCTGTTCGTATCTCGCCACAGCCAGGACCAATCGTGTCCAATCGTCTACTACAGTTCCATCCTTCAGCTCGAAGGATGGACGTCGGACAGGGGAAACGAGTCCTGGGGTACCTACGGCGGCACCGCAAAAGACCCTTCGGTCCTTTGAGCCACGGACCATCGACCATCATCAGTGAGGAACCGGAGCCTTGCAGACAGGACAGTGACGTAGTCTGGTTTTTCAGGTGGCTGAGTCAGGTGGCTGAGTCAGGTGGCTGAGTCAGGTGGCTGAGTCAGGTGGCTGAGTCAGGTGGCTGAGTCAGGTGGCTGCCGTGCGATCCATGCGATCAACACTGTGGTTCGTGTGTGCTACAGCACATTTACATCCTAGATTTTGCAACTGGCAGCCTCAAGTATTTCCTACAAAGCAGGTGCTTATAGTGCAGCAATGCAAGCAATATCGGGGCATTAGGCGGTTGGGTGAGGAGGCAACTGCTGTGCGCACTTCCTCCAAACCGTGTTTGTTCATCTGACGGGAGTGAGGATGCTGCCATTCGATCGGGTTTTGTTCTTGACAAATTGCATCCTGTCACAAAAACAACTGAAAATCGGGTCGGATGAGCCGGTCCGTCCCTATCTCTTGAAACTGCATCGAAGTGCCTGCCGCTGTTGATCACAGTGAATCACGGTCCACCACGGTCTATCAGGTCCATCCCAAGTCCCCAGAGCTGCATCGAATTGCCTGCGCTGTTTATCACAGTGAAACACGGTCCACCACGGTCTATCAGGTCCATCCCTAGTCCCCAGAGCTGCTTCGAATTGCCCGGTGCTGTATTCTTCGGTCGATCACGGTCTGTCAAGAGGGGATGGACCGGCTCATCGGAGGTTGTTGTACACTATCTCGAGGGACCATTGCGGGCAAAATGATGGGTGTCTGGAACCTCTCACCTGGGAGCGGACCCCAGGTGGGAAGGAAGAGTCAGGGTAAGTCGGACCAGAAAGGCTCGAAAATGGCAAGGTCGGAATCGCTTCAATATGATAATACAGCAGGTTTGGTGTCAATTCTGCAGAAGAAACCCTGGCTTGCCCGACGAGTTTCCTCCTGACCATGCCTTGTTCAAAAAGGAAAAGAGGGTGATTTTTTTTTTTTTTTGGTTTTTTTGTTGTTGGGTTGGTACTGCTCTCGGTGTTCGATATTTTCGCTTTCTCGCGGGTCTTGTCGTGGCAGCAGGGTCGGGAGGGAAGCAGGGGATAAAAGACTAATAAACGTTCCCGGAGTTCTGGCACAAACGACGCCGACGCGCAACCTTGCTAGGAGAGATGGACGTGGAAAAAAAAAAAGCAAAAAGAGAAGAAGAGTGCCAGGGCTACTGCAGTGAAGGCACGAACCTTTCTTTCGCTGCACACTGCAGCTTGAAGTTCAGCTTGAATTTCGAAGTTAGCTATAATCACTGCATCCGAGCGTCGATCGCGAGACCGCCGACGAGGTGACAAGTGTGCAGTGAAGTCGGAGATCTCGCCTTTCCAACGTTGAGTACAACCACAATTGAGTTCTTTAAAGTGCAAGTGCCATCAAGGCAAGCGAGCTCGAGTACAACCACCATGTACATGCAGGGAAAGGTTAGTCTGTACAGGGGGTGTCGGCGCGCAGGTTTCGCATTGTATGCCTGCGCGGGCTGCGTGCTATAGCGCATTAGCCCCCACTCGACAGCATGCAGAAGCTGCACACTTCATCACTACTGCGCGCGTTGCGTGCTGTAGCACTCGACGGTAAGGAGACGAGGAATGATGTGCATGCGGTATGGATCCCGCGTACAGGCCGCAGCACACCAAGTATCATGATATCGTACCCTACGTCCAAAAACGTCGGAACCAGCATCACCCCATCGCCGTGCTCAATTTTCCGACGCTCGGCGACTAGTCGAGGACGTCCTCCAAACGGCGCGTTGCGTATTCAAAAAGCCAGCTGCTACAGACACCGTGCACCGCGAGAGGAGAAAAGATGGACACACCTCCCCAGAATTTTTCCGTAGGCCGCGGTGGACCTATCCTATTTGATACCACCTCGGGCGGCTTTATTTCCTCGCATCGCACGTGGCTGAAAGGAAAAGGAGAAGAAAAAAAAAACACGAAAAATGGCATAACGGTTGCGTGACTTAGCCGGCGTCGTACACCTTGTTCGGGAAGATGACTGAGAGGAGGAGCAGGAAGAGAGGGGAAGGGGCGTGGTTTGGTGAAAACGTGCTTGGATTGCGGTCGCTCGAGACAGCGTGGCGCCGCCGGCTCTTCGCGCTGGCCGCGGGATGACGGTTCGCGCATAGCGGGAGGGGTATTTTGCCAACGCCTCTCGTGGCCAGCCCGTTTAAATCTTTGCGGCGCACAAGTCGCAGATTTTGCGCGCGCCCAAATCTCAGATTTTTGCACTCACCTGAGATTTTGGCATGAGTGCAAAATCTGAGATTTTGAAAAATGCGAAAATCTGAGATTTTCACGCGAGTGCAAAATCTGAGATTTCGGAAAATGCTAAAATCTGAGATTTTCGCATGAGTGCAAAATCTGAGATTTTGGTGTGAGTGCAAAAAAAACCGTACACCGCGAGAGTAGGAGAAAGTAGAAAGGGGTTTCGTTGACCGCACTACCCTGAGCCCAAATCCTGGACGTGGTTTCAGGTGGCAAATTTGGCAAATGATCATGATCAGAAGGTCCTACTTGAGCGGTTCAGTTTCCTCACACATTGCATGTGGCTAAAAAAAAAAATCTGGAGTTTCGGGAGTCTGTCTTGCCGGCTGATTAAATTTCGAGCCTTTTCTGTTCTTACCGGCAGACTCGCCCAAAATCAGCCGATTTTCAACAGTGTAAGCTTAAGCTTTGGCTATGCCGCCCATGGAGCGGCATCAGCTTGACGCACAAACCGGGCAAGTTGTGAATCAAGATGTTTGTCGCAAAACCGTCTGATCGGCTGACCTTCCTGAAATCAGCCGCTTCTTTCCTTACCGCGAACACTGGTTGCCCTTCCTCAAAAAGGAAGGTCTTGCGCCAATTGGTAGCATCCAATTCGGCCAGAGGGGGGGGACTGAACGTCGCATGTGTGGTGGTGACGGACTACCGAGCAGCTGTCTAGTGGTCTGCTCTCTTGTGTCAGGGTGAAAAAAAGATCTTAGGACGCCGGGATTTGAAAGTCTCCGGGGGGGAATGGGATGACTTTTTTTTTTCGGCAAATAGGTTCCTATTCGGGTCGCTATATTTTGTGGCTTATATATAGGGTTGGTGCTTTCAAGTTTCGAGACTCCGTTTCGAGTTTTTTCAAGCGTTTTTCTTTTTTACGGGTGGGACAGTTCGCTTGAAAAACATCGGGGGTTGCAAAAAGTCTTTGGCCCTCAGCAGTACCTCGTCCTTGTTTTAGCGGTTTTTTTTTTTTTTTGTTGTTGTTTTCTTTGCAAATGTGCCTGGTCTTCAGAGGCTCCCAGCCTCAGGTAAATGAGGTTTTGAGGTCGCTCAACGTGCCTTACGAAAAGTAATATCTTCATGATAATGTAGAGGCGGCAACCCGGGTAGGCACATCACACAACAGGCTGCAATCCGGTAGTGAACCCTACAGTTCATGGTGTCCGGAGGTGAAACGGACAGACATTGCGACGTTTGGTTTGTCAGACGCGCTGTGAAGACGGCTCGCTAGAAGACACTGACTCGTCTTGCGAACTGCAGTAAACTCCGCAGGCACGGGCATGGTGTTGCCTGAAGCACCAGACAGGGGAAAATGTGTGAAATCCTGCGGTACCCTGGAATGAAGCGGGAGGGGTAAAGCAAGAAACACGGGATGCGTGTTGGTTCGAGCCGCGGTGCCTTCGTTCTGACAGCGGCTACGTACGCTTCGTACCACAACCTCAACGCGTTCTTTTGTAGAGCGGTTGAAGCGTGAGTTTTGCAGTGCGGCTTCCGGGTTCTTTGTGCCGTTGGTGCTTCAGAAGGAAGCCGCGGTATATAATGTTTCTAGAGAAGGATTGAATCGCAAACCAGTGTTCGGTTCAGTTGGTGCCCAAAAATCGCCATAATGGGCTCGGGGCCTAGCATCTGTACTCGGATTGGTACGGTGGATGCACGCGTAACTACGTACAACACCAATACCGCACCAAACGCCCACAGCAACGGGTGTTGTACTTAGGCAGTATAGGGTCCGGTCTCAACCCAGATCCGAGTAGATTGTAAGCTGCGGCTGAGTGCTAAAACCTGGAGGAGGGGTCCAGATCACGAATCCACTCGTCGCTCCGATTTTGGTTCTCAAATTCACGCAAAGGGTGTTACGAAGGATGATCCACTAACGCCAAAGCGAGAGATCAAAAAGCGGGGGCCCCGCTTTTTGGGTGCAACAGACCGCTTTTGCATGGGATGTGACTCGGGCACATTCCTCTCTTTAACTCGTTCAGCTTTTGTGGGCTCCACCGTCGACCGTCGTGGCTTTACACGGCCCGTTTTGGGGTTTCGCATGCGACTTGACATGCTAATACAGTTAAAAAAACATGTGATCACATGTTACGTCGCATGCTATCAACATGACACGTGTCATTTGTCATTTCCAACAAATGGGTTCGTGTAGCCATCGGGATGGGTGGGGGGTTGCTTGAAACTTGTGCCGAGGCAAGTTTTTACTTAATGCTCTCCTAAATGTGGACTTGCGACCGCCGGGTGCCGTTGAGCGTGTTGCCCAGGGGCCCGCCGATGGTGCTGTTGAAGTCGGCCTCGCTGCGGGCCCCGGCGGTGATCACGGTGTCGGCGTCGGCGACGACCCTGCGGCCGTAGGAGGTGCCCTCCCTGGCGCTGGGCATCCTGTGGAGGGACCGGGCGGAGTTCGGGGGGATGGACACGGGGGTCTCCCCGTGACACATCCCGTAGGACACTTTCCCCGTGTAGTTCCCGCGGTCGGACCCCGAGACCGTGTTGCCCAGCAGCGTGTTCACTGTGATGGGCGGCGCGCGCACCGTGTGCGGGCCTGACCGGGCGTCCACCGGCCGCTTCGGCTGCGCCGAGCCCGCGCAGTGGATGTGCCAGTCGTGCACGGACCACGTCATGTCCTCCTTCTCGGCGGACGGCTCGTTTCTGAGACCTTCGAGCCGCAGGTTCCCGCTGCCCAAAAAGAGGAAGAACGACTCTTCGTCGTCGACCTCAATGCGCTGGCGGAGTTTCGGGTCCGCGTAGCACAGCGCGTATAGGCGGCCGACCTTCTTTTCGACGGTCTTCCGGAAGTGCGTGAAGAACGTGTCCGACGTGACGGTGAACTGGTAAGAGTCCCCCGGCTGATCGTCGACCGTGACGACGATCTCCAGCTCTTGGTTGGCGAGGTCGGCGAGGGTGCGCGATGTCTGGATCTCCATCCCTTCGGTGTCGAAGTCGATCGTCCCGTCGAGCAAGTCCGCCAGCGACGAATCAATCTCCGGCTTGGCGGGGCCGAGGATCTCGCGCAGCAACGAGTTCGCCATGTCGTCTTCGCCGGCGGTCCCCGCGTTCAGCTCGGCCTTCTGCCTTGCTTCCTCGCGGCGGGCCTCCTTCTTCTCGATGTCGCTCAGGAAGTCGTCGACTTCGTCCGTTCTCTTTTCCGCCCGCCCCGTCACGACATCGTCAATGAATTCCATCAGGTCCGCGTCGATTTCCATCGCCCCGTTGCCGTTCCCGTTGACTGATTCCTCATGCGGGTCGTTCATGACTTTCGGCATTGCGGCGGGGTGTCAACGAGGGCTTCTCTCTTTTCGTGCGCGTGTGCGTGCGTGCGTGTTTCTTTTTATCGCCTGTTCGGTTCCCTTCCTTTTTACTCCGTTTTCTCACGCGCGTGCTTGAGGTCTTTTCGAAGGCGGTGGGAAGGGGTGTTTTCTTGTTCTCTACTATACTCGGGAGAGGGGCACTGTGTGAGGGACGTTTTTTTCCAGTTCAGTGAAAGTTCGCTTGAAAACTGTGCTGTCTCAATGCCTCCGAGGCCAAGAATTCTCAGCTCAGTGGTTGTTTGGACGCAAGTAGCCCCTTCAGTCGGGGCAGGCCCATCGATGCCTGCATCCGAACAGCAATCAGCTCTTCAGGTGGGTTTTGGTGGGTTTGGAGTACGAGGCGTACCTGTGTAGTTGCATGTGCCATGGCAAGCCGGGCTAAACGGGAACTCGGTCCGCCGGTCATAGCGCGGTTCGCAAGACAATTCCGACCATGCATCTCACGGCGTTGCGCACACGAGTATTCCCGAACGGTTCGTACCTGGTTTAAGCCCCGGCGTTGCGCTAAGAGAACAACAACACAACCGCGCCATCCGCGGCCTCTGAACCCGGGCCGCGGCCAGGATTGCATACTCCATATGCCATCTGAATTCTTCGCTGACGCAGAAGAATTCGGGAATCAAGCGTTTTTTTAGTCACGGGACGTCCAGTCAACCTGGGTCAACAGGATCGTCTCATCAGATCGGGTCGCACGCATTCCCCAAAACAGAGGCTTGAGGCAAGTATTGCCTTAGGACCAACTGCGTGTGAGGCATCGAAGATGCAGCACCAACTGCGTGTGTGGCATCGAAGATGCAGCAAGTGAAGCGAGCAGGTGAAGCGGCACGGAGAAAAACGGGCCAAAGTGACTCGGAACGGCAAGAGACGTGTGCGCTTCACACAGCGCGTGGGAAACAACTGAGAAGGCTGAAAGCGTAACGGCGCGACACCGTCTGCGGAGCTAAAGTCGTTTCGGATCTGACTGGCCTTGTGCCCCTCCGGACAAGCAATCTTCAGTTGTTGACACCAGTGTTGTTGCACGGAAGCGAACCCGTGAGATCCCTGGGACCGTTCGCGTGGGGGCACGAAGGAGCGGAAACAAATCGGAAGTCGCGGTATAGCACTCGAGAGCACCACTCACAGCGATCTTCTGTCCGAGCCACAGAGTAGACTCTGCCACGGATAATTGCGAGCGGAAGTCTTTCCCGAGGACACAACCCACCACAACCCTAGTCTTCAGACTCCGGTTTGCAGAGTCCGCCCGAAGGAAATACTGCGCGGCGTCCATCTTGCACCGAAGACACGCAATGGCGCCGGCCGCATGTGTCACAAGGAAGGCAGACGATCGGTCAGCGTGGAAAGAGGCGCCACTCCCGATTCGATGGGAGCCGGTGGCAGAGACGACTCCGTTGCGGATAGAAGCGAGCGGAAGATCTTCTGCAGGCTGAGGGAGTCGCCCGCGGCGACTCCGCCCGCGTTTTTCCAGAACCTGAAGTGTTCGGGCTCGCGACTCCTTCTCCGCAAGATGCGCAGGGCGTGGGCAGCGGCGAAAACGACGTGCTTTCTGGCGGCCACGTCCAGCGCCAACTTCCGCTGCAGGACCCTTGACGACAGAACGTCCCGTGCCGCCGCGAGGTCACCGAGCAAGGCGAGGTTGTGCACAAACGCACACCACGCCGTCGGCCACAACGCGACGGTCGGTCGCATCGCGGAGCAAGCCTGCAGGTCTTGAAGGATGAGCCTGGCAGCATCCTCATTCGTCTCCGGCGGCACCTCTCTCGGTGCGTCTTCTGGTGAATTCAACCACCATGCAGCCGTGCTCGGGAGTGCATACGTGCCTTCCAGAATCCAGCGAATCAAAGGAATGCAACGCGGATCCCTCAACCGGATCGACGCTCTGATCGCTGCTAAAGCGATCGCCTGGTCTCTGACCCTCCAGACGTGGCCCTTCTGCAGGGTGGCGCGGAAGTCCTGGAACGACGATGCTGAGGACACGTAGCATGCGAACGCGCGTGGGGGCACTTGCTGTCTTGTCTTCCGCCGGACCAGCTCGATCAAGCGCTCCAGTTCGTTGGTCCGCCGGTGCACTGCGAAGTGCTCTGCCAACGCCATGTACACCGTGTATTCCCTTGCCTTCGCGGCTTCGGCACGCCGGGTGTCGAACGATGCGTCGCTCGAAGCTCTCACACCCGAGTTCGGTGCAGATTCGCGAGACGCACCATCGGTGGGTTCCCCCCCGTGGGTTCGCTCTTCTTGCGTGCGATCACCCCCCGGTCTTCCCAGCAGGCTCCTCGGAGACGCGCCAGAGGTATTGCTGCGAGACTCGTTGCTTTGGTCATTCTCTCGAGATTGTTCCGCGTCCGCGCCCGAGCCCCCGTGGAAGGCGCGCGACATTTCGGCCCAAAGGGATTCCAACGCCTCGTACTCCTGCGACTGCAGGCACTTTCGGAACAGGGCCACGTAAAGCCGGTCCGACGTGAAGCGGGGAGACCGCCGGTCGACCACCACCCGCGCGGCCCTATACGAAGGCGCGTTCTGCGCCACCGCGCATAGCGTCTTCTGCCCGACGTCGTACCCGTCCCTCAGAAGTCCGTCCAGCAACTCCTGCGTCCGCGCCACCCACGCACGGTCGCCCCCCGCGCGCTCCGTTGCTTCATAGAACCCCGGAGACACCCACTCGCGGGTGCCGCGGCCCCTCCCAGAGCTCGTGGCGCGCGGGTCTGCCTTCTCAACCCTTGGTGATGCCAGCGCACGGTCGTTCCTGGTTCCTACCCTGCCTGCCTGCTCAACCCTTGGGACTCGTTCGTTTCCCTCTGCGGGGTTCTTTGCTTCCGAATTCCCCGCTGCCTCTGCATTCTCAACCCTTGGGACTTGGTCGCTCCCCTCTGCAGGGTACTTTGCTTCTAATTCCCCCACAGTTGGGACCCGGTAGCTCCCCTCCGCTGCCTGAGCTTGCCCACCCCCCGGGGCTCGACCGCTGCGCTCCCCAGTGCCCACTCTAGAGCCCGTTGCCGCGTCTGCTACCTCCGTTTCCGAACCCACCCGCGAAGTGTGTCCCCCTGTTCTACCCGACGTCTCGCGGGTGTGGTCGTTCTCCGGGCCCTTGACAGCCTCGTTGAAACGCTTGGCTGCGAGCCCGTCGGTTTTGCCCCCGCCCCTCATCTTGTGCACATAGGCGCCGAGCACCGATTGCAGGACGCACGCCCTCCGCTGCCCGCCCCGCACGCCGGCCCAGCTCCTGCCCCATCCGGCCACAAGCCGCACGCCGGCAAGACCCATTCGCATCGCATGCACGGTCAGGTCCAGCCTCGGAAGCTGGAGTCAAAAAAAGAGGGTTTTTTTTGGTTGTGGCACACACCCGAAAAGCGGGTGTGTGCCACAACCAACAAAAGAAAAAAACGCGCGTAAATTCACACCCGAAAAAGCGAGCGCGACAACTGGTTTTTTAATTCCAGCTATGACTCCAGCTTCTGAGGCTGGCCACCGTGTGAACCTACCACCTCTCCGCGGCACACGCAGAGTGCAGAGCGCGCAGCGGAGTTGCGAAGGAGGGGATGACGCCAACTCGGCTGCAACGGGTGCGGCTGTCGCGATGTGAACAGCAACTGAATGGCCGCAAGGAACGGACACGTGGCAACCCCCGCACGGTGAAGCCCAGCCTCAAAGAAGCTGGAGTTAAAAAGAGTCGCACCCGAAAAGCGGGTGTGTCGCAACCAAAACGCGTGGTGTAGCACCCGCTTTTTTAACTCCAGCTTCGGCGCACAAGAGTGTAGAATGCACAGCGGAGCTGTGATGGGGAAACTCAGCCCCCGGTCGACGCCGATTCGACTACGACGCGGACGGCGTTGCGATATGTTAGCAACGGACACGTGTCAACCCTGGGAAAATCTTAGTCTCGTGTTCAGGCGCTACTTGCCTCTGGGGAAGACGCCTGCTAACTTTCGGTCAGGTTCCCCCTTCACATTTCTTCCCCCCCACGACCGTCCGCGCGCGCCCAGTGAGAACCTGGTGGGCGATTAGGTTTGGGAGACGGAAAAAACACGCGGGGGGTCGTGGAGGGGGCGAACAACACTCCGAAACGCGGTACATTACCGAGAACGTGTGGCGTGCCCATCAGACGACGTGGCGAGGGCCATATTTAGGTACCTGCATTTTTCTCGACCCCTTCCTGGCCTTCTTGCTTCGGCGCTGTCCGCTCGCGCCGTTGCACTATCCGGCAGGGGTTCTTGCCTGACGTTAAGGTTCTGGATGAACATGCGCGGAAAGAGAATGTCCTGGTCGTCAAGTACGAACGCGACAGGAGCATCTTCTCCTTCCTAGAAGCTGCACTGATCGGACGGTTGTTTTGTGCTACCGACAATCCCGGTGGGGCGTGCAGATTGGTGTCTTTCGACCTTGACTTAGCTTGGTGCATATTTTTTTTAAGGCTCATGTCCCATCGCGGCATGGAGCAATACTGTGGGTTTTGCCTCTTCTTCGGAGCCAAAGTATACAATCGCGCAGTCCGGTGGTGTATCTTCGTCCGCCGTTGTGTTCCTACCAAGCGAGAGAGCGCAGCGAGTGCGTATAAGTCGATCTTTGAGTGCGTGAGCCCCTCCGAAGAAAGGTCCATCACACTAGTTCCAGGCTACTTAGCCCGGGTCTCTGGGTCGCGTCCCCCTCCTTCTCTTAGTCGCCTGGTCTTCCGTCTTGCTGGTCCGTCCGGGCTGGTCGCTTCGCGCTTCCCCTTCGTTTTGCATCACCTCGTTTCCACTCCCTGCTGCGCGGGCTTCTATCGTTCGTGCCACCTGCGACGCGGGGCCGCTCACTGCTCGTCTGCGAGCGCAGCAAGTGCGGCAGCAACGCCTCTGTCCACACAAGCCCGAGGGAAGAAGTTCAGAGAGAGAACGAGAAACAAACCAAGGTTGCGTGCCGGGGGGTGGTGGTGGTGGGGCAATTTCGCTTCATAGAGGGGGGAATCGCTAGTTGTCCATTGTATTTCACTCACTGTTTTTTTTTTTTAATTATTTCTTGCCATGCTGCAAAGACTGACACAGGAACAAAACCGGGGGAAAATAAAGGGAACCGTTTCCGGAATCGGGGCTTGCACTGATGAACGACGATAACGGACGATCAGCAGCAACTGACGATGATCGCTGATGAAAATGAAGGCCAAAAAGTTTCTTGTTCTTCACCGTGTACAAGGGTTTACACCTCTCTGTTGTTTCCCTGTCCGAAGAATCCAACTCGATTCAACACCGCGGCCTTAAAACCGCGGGGTCGAGGTGGATACAATTGACCGAGATAAGAACCAACGCTAGCAATGGCAGCGGTGTGTGGATGAAACAGGTCAATCGAGTGATCGCACACGACTTCGAGTCGGTGCAAGCCCGCAAGAACTTTTGCCCTATCAGCTTTTGGCGGGGATCGGCACTTTTCGTTGGCTTCGTTGTTCTCTCTCGCGTGCAACCATTTTTCCGGGAACGTTCCCATCAGTACAACTGTACTATTTCAAAAAAAAGAAAGGGGGAGGCGGGGGGCGGGACTACGAAGTATGGGCTCTCTCGTAGACACCCCCCTCGGTGCGGGAGAAATGCAGAGAAAAACGCGCGGGACTGAGTATCGCCAAGGCTGAGCCGGTGCACCTCCTGCTGAGAGACTGCTGATAGGTTGTGATAGTGGTTCGGAATAGAACGCAAAGAATCCGTGGCATCGCCAGTGCCTGTGATAGCCTGTGCTACTGATAGCTTGCGGCTTAGATTCTCAGGCTAGGATGCAATACATCTGTAGATATGAGGCAGCCGAACGTAAACTGCGTTTCAATGAGAGCTGTGTGTGCAGACGCCCGGGTGGACAAAATCCAGATCCCAATGCCAAAAAAAGGGGGACAAAGGACCTCTCTTGTTTGACGTCGCAATGCTCTCGACTCTTTCCTGTTGGTAAATTTGTTGCATTAGTGTGATTGTCAGGCCTTCGACTACCCTGAGCAACGCAACTATGCCTCAATATTCCTGTTGAAAATGCCGTACGCCACAATCGCGACTGCGACTAATGATTTTCCTGTTGAAAATACCCAGTGCGACGGTGACTACAGATTTTTCCTGGTAAAATGCCTTCTGCGACTTGTGACTAAATGTCCTCGGGTCCTCCGCGTCGAACCAAGCTGAACCAAGATGGTGCGCACTGGCCCTGTTTGTTTTCAACGTGTTTACGTCCTCCTCGCTCCGAACCCTCCCGCCGACTTTCTTTGCAGTGAATAGTGAAGAAGTTCTCTAGAGAATCTCTTTCTCACAAAGAAAAAAAAGAAGCAGAGAGACGTAATAGACTGAAAAGGAGTGACGCAACGAATTTGGGGAACGGTCGATCACATTTTTCGCACGGATCCTCCGAAAAGATTTTTTTGGTGAGACGGAAGAGAAATGCGTAGTTTTGTAGACAGTTTTTTTTTTTTTTTTGTATAAGCACCTGCTTTGTAGGAAATGCTTGAGGAGACAGGTAAAGCTGGGGAGCCATCGTCATGCTGATGAGTACACACTATGTTTGAGACTTCGCAACTGGCAGTCTCCTCAAGTATTTCCTATTTCATAATACATTCTCCTCCTGTACTGGCTCCGTCTGCTGCTTCGTCTGTACCGTCGCGGATGATGCAAAAATCGAAAGTAGAAAGGTCGGGCAGTGATTCGGTGTGTTTGTCACAATCACGAGGGGTGAAGTTACGATGTTTTCGGCTTAGGGACGGGGCTACTCAACCTTGTAGAAGTGTTAGGTATTCGTCGGATATTAATCTTCAAAGATCTGCGATCTTATACGACTGGGAACAAGTCAGGGAGAAGAACGGAGCAATCTTTGCAAACGAACGAGTGACATAAGGTGGCCGCTTGAGCGGCGCCAATCCGAGCGCACACAGCAGCAGATTCCGCAAGAAAAAAAAAACAAAAGACATGCGCTAGTTTGTTCAAAATCACACGCGGGGGGGGGGGAATCTTAGTTTCATGTTCAGGCAAGGGATTGGAGGAGAGCCCGGCCGAGCCACCATCGCTCTTTTGCCGGCGCCGAAAAATCTGAGTCGCGTTTTTTTTTCTTCCGCCGATCCCCGTGCTGGTGTGAGCCGGTCCACCCCTATCCTGCCTGGATTCCGCAGGGGCGTCGAATTGCCTGCTGCTGGCTATCGCAGTTTATCAGCAGTGGCGCGGCGCGATCGAAGAGGTGGTCACCTAATGACGAATGCGGGCCATCGCTGCACATATGCTACAGTCCAACCTCGGCAACACCACCAGAAGGCGACACGGCTGTCGCCAAAGCTCCTCCGTAAGGGTGCAACTATCGACGCGCAACCGATGCGCCTGGACGAGCAATCGAAGGAGAAGCGATGACCAAACGCGCGCCTGAGCGCGACGATCAACACGAGCTAAAAGAGGCGAAAGCATGACACATCACGTGCGAAGAGACAACCGCGCCGCCGGCGATGCAGATTATCGCCACAGATTCTTTGCATTCTAACCCAAACCAACCTCAACTATCAGCAGTATCAGCAGGGGAGGTGGATCGGTTCAGTGCGGGCGAGGCGTCTTTCGACCTCAGACGTCGTACCGGGTTCACGTCCAGGAACTGGAAAGTGTGTAGCGGTCGCTCCTCCTGTCTTTTTTTTGCGTTTCCGATGGTGTGACCTTTCTGTCTGTTTTTCCTCCCCACACTCCGCGGCAGGGGTTTGGTTCGGACTTCCTTTAAAGCAATTGTACACAACTGCTGCGAGCTGGGCCGAATCTCACCTTGTTTTAACCCAGTTTTAGCCAGTGTGCGCGCGCCAATGTTAAGTGCAAGTGCCATGAAGGCAAGCGAGCACTGTGCACGGGATAGTGTTACTTTATGACGGCAATGGTAAGTGCAAGTGCCATGAAGGCAAGCGAGCACTCAATGCTGAAGCATTGAGTTCTGTAAAGTGCAAGTGACATCAAGGCAGGCGAGCACTGTTCAGTGTTACTTTATGACGCCAATGTTCAGCAGCGGCTACCGGCTTATCCCATCCCGTGGCCCAGCCGTATCTGAAAGATGCGAGAACAAAACCCCCGTCTACTACCGCGTCCGTATCGAGACTTGCGCCTCGACCTTCGCGGCACCAGGCTTCTTTAAAACGTTATTTCTTGTGTCTCGGGCGATGTTCGCTCAGTCGGTTGCCTGTGTCGGCGTTCTTTGGGTGGTCTTTTTGTGCGGAACGCCCCCTTTTTGTTAAGACTGTTTTTCTCCGTTTCCCCTTTCTGACGCCATTTGAACTCTTTCCCCGGCTGCGGGTTGCATGCGTAGAGGCGAACGGTGCACTTCCACGGCTGTACATCGCGCCGAAGACGTGAGAAATTCTTCGCGGACAAGCACACCTCCGGTGGTTGCCGCTTCGGGGTGCTTCGGGGTGCGTCGAATTGAAGACCTAAAACCTTGGAACCGACAGTCAGGGCAGTAAAACCCGAATATTAAAAAAACAAAAGCACGACAAGCAGGGTTGTGGTTGTGTCTGTCTCGTCCGGTGAGGGTAAGGTTAGGTGGGTGGAAAGCGAACAAACACGGTGTATTAGCCACGCCATTCACAAGTCATTTACTAGTGATCTTACTAATTTCACTAACAACGTCACTAGTATTTCCAATGACTACTACACGGTGAAGGGACGGTGTGGGGCGGGGGCGGGGAGCGGAAGCATGGGAAGAGCCAAGGGACGGGTTTCAGTGACGGACTCTCGGTGCACTTGCTATTTTCGGAACGAACTTCTCATCGGCACACGAACGGAAAACAAAGAGTTGCGGGGACGGCGGGCGGAAGCACCCCGCAAGAAACTTGGTTGATCCTGCCAGTAGTCATATGCTTGTTTCAAGGATTAAGCCATGCAAGTCTCAGAGTAAATGGATTAACAATCGGCTCATTAAATCGGTGGCAATCTACGCGGGGAAGGTGCCTTTTGGGCCCAGTTAGATAGCAATGGTAACTCTACGCTAATACATGTCCGAAGAATCCAACTCGATTCAACTCCGTGGCCTTAAAACCGCGGGGTCGAGGTGGATACAATTGACCGAGATAAGAACCAACACCTGGATGAAACAGGTCAATCGAGTGATAGCACACGACTTCAAGTCGGCGCAAGCCCCGGTTTCCGGCGGAGAGCACCCCCCGTTTCCGTCATATTTGGCGTCATTGCAAGCAGGTGCCTACACAAAAAGAAGCCGTCGCGGGTGCAGCAGGTCCGGAGGGGGGGGAGGGTGACAAAGGACCGCGATGTAGTCTTTGCATTCTGCTTGGCTAGGTTAGGAACAGCCGACATCGAAATGATCAAAAAGCAACGTTGTCGCAAACCAAGGTATCCCTGTGGTGAATTTTCTGTTCACCTCAGTTCATCCGCTCAACAGGAGAAGCGATGGCCACACGTTTTCACCCTTCTGCTATACGCGAGATTTCCGGTTCCCGCTGAGCTTGCACCGAGGGACACCTGCGCTTGTGTGTTCCAGAAGCGCCACTTCAGCCAAACGAGAATTCGCGAGCCGAAGCCCGTTTGTCGCTGGTAATGGAACGGAATCTGAAGACTAACCCCGCCAGAGAGCAGATGCCGGTCTTCCCATCAATGTTGATAAGTAAAGCGACACCACACTCTGAGTGGTGGCCTCCCCATATTCTACACCTCTTGTGCCACTGCACAAAGTCAGACTAGAGTCAAACTCAAACACAGGGTCTACTTTCTCCGATGACAGCTTCATGTCCTCCATTGTGCCAGACCCAGTGCAGGGACGCTTAACTCGTCACCTAGGTCAACTGTTCTGCTTTTTTTTTTTTTTTTTTTTTTTTTTGCTTTCTTGGTTTGTTTTGTTTCTGCTGGCTACATCGCGAAAAAGAAGGCCGTTTTCTTCCGAAATTTGACGTTCGAAAAGGGTGAGCTGAGGGTTCAATAAGTAACACGATGGAGGCGGCGGTGGCGGATTCACGTAACGTGACGCGCTGGCACTCACTCGCCGGGGTCGGCGGCAGTTTCTAGCTCGCGAGTGGCACCTCGTCTTCAGCCCTGTTTCGTTGAGTAGTAGCTTGAGTGGTTGAGTGGTTAGGCAGGACATGCCTCTCATGCATGTTTGCTAGCATCAAGTCTTCTTCGAAAGCGGGGGGAAATCGCAGTTTAGTGCTTGGCCAGAAGCTTTCCTCTCATCGGGGGGTGAAAATGTTTCTTGGGTTTGAAGAGCGCGTGGTGCTTGCACCACTGAGGCCAGGTTATTTAACCGCGGATTTAGTGAAGGATTGTTCAGGAAACGGTCGCGAGCGAAACCCGACCAGGTAACGACCATTTCACTGTCTTCTTTGTTTTGTGATGCGAACATCACGAGGTGCTGTCCGAAGACACCGCCCACGTGAGCACTGTTAAGCATTGAGTTCTTTTAAGTACATGAACCACATGGATTAGCATGCACTGCCTTGAAAGTCAGGTTATCGGATGACGTCGTCACCTGCCATTGCGTCGTCAAGGTCGAGCATTTGTGGAGCTAGCGGGGTTTGGCTTTCTTGCGATTCCAGAGACTGAGTCGGCGAGTACGAGGGCGGGCACGTGTGTCCGTTTTTCACTTTCGAGGGCGTTGGTGTGCCCGTGGTCCCCGGTCGTTTCTGAGAGCTGCTTGCCCTCGGTACCTTCTTCTTCCTTCGATGCACCCCTGAGTCGGGGGTGGTCGCCTTCGTCTTCTTCCGCTTGCGGCCGGCGATCGGGCCTTCCTTCGGGGTGCCTAGCACCCTTTTCTTCAGCGCTGGTCGTTCGCTGGTTCCTGGCGTTGGTGGCGGCCTTTTGGTCGCCCGTCCGGTCGTCGCCGTCTCCTTTTTCGTTGCCGCGGGCGGCGCTTGCGCCGCTCGCTTTCCAACTGGCGTTCCCCGTTGTACGCCCACCTGGGTGGGTGAGGAGGGCCTCTTCTTCTTGTTGCGTCCGGGGGTTGACGGGACGTTCGGTTCGTTGGACTGGTGGTGGCCGCGGCGGCAACATGCCGCCGGTCGCCTCTGCGTCAGCGTAGGGAGCCTCTTGCACTCTTGGCAGGTTCCTCTGCCATGCGTGCGGCAGGCATGATGCCCGCTGCGGCAACACGCCGCCGCCGTCTTGCACTCGCCGCACTTCGTCGTGCTGTGCTCTGTGCACACCGCGATCGGCTGCCCATCGTTCGCGTGGTGATGGTGCCGGCAGCACATCTCTACCGTGGGCACGTCCCTTCGGACGAGTGCTCTGCACGCCTCACACTTCCCTTTGTGATGGGTCGCGCACGTGACGAGTGCCTTCTCTATATCGACACCCGGCATATGCACGGGGTCTGGGTGCAGTTGTGGTGGGGCAGGCAGGGCCCACCTCGCCGCTCTCCCGATCGTCCAGTCAGGGTACGCCGGGCACTGCGTCCCTACATCGCTTCCTTTCACTTGTTCCTCAAGTATCGTCCCCGTGTGTGCCTCGCGAAAGCGTGGCCTGGGCCGTACACCCGATATCCCCGAGATGCCCATGAACGACAGCGACGTCGTCGGTCACACCCTCTCCCCTCTCATGCAGCTTCCCAGCCCTTGCTGTGCCGCCAGCTTGTCCAACGCGCTCATCATGCAGCGCAGGACGTTTCCCCGTTCTCTCACCCCCTTCGGCGCATTCCCGTGCAGCGGCATGCTGAGGCCCGAGAAGAGTTCAAAGTCGATCGCAAGCTCTAGCATTGACGCCTGCCCGCTCTCGGTCCACTGCATGTCAGACATGTTAAGCAGCGGTTGCCAGATACTCCCGTAGCACCTATTCACGGGTTTGCAGGGGTAAAAAGGAAGCCCGGGTTGGGGAGGGTGGTGGGTTTGGTGCGTAGTATTCTTCTTTTTTTGTTCTTTCTCGGTTCTGGTGGTGCTGCTCCTTCCTTCTCGTCCTGTGTTGGGTTACGACTTTTTTTGTTCTTTATCGGTTCTGAGCGTTTCCATATGCCTTTTCCTGCTTTGACATGCAGTTCCTTCCAAACTGTACTTCTCTTGGTGCTCGGGGGTTGGGCCGTATGGTAACGTCTCGGGAAACGAAGTTTGTGGCGTCACAAAAGCGACAGGTTGCCAAAGCAACCGGGTGCCGAGCTTAAGCAAGGCGTTTGTCAATGGAGAACCAGTCCTGTGCCGTTTTAGGGCCGGCAGGTCTCAACGGGGGGAAAATGTTTCTTGGGTTTGAAGAGCGCGTGGTGCTTGCACCACTGAGGCCAGGTTATTTAACCTCGGGGGGAAATCGCAGTTTAGTGCTTGGCCAGAAGCTTTCCTCTCATCGGGGGGTGGGGAAATCTTAGTATAATGTGTAGACAGAACAGTGCCTCTCATGCATGATCAATGCTAGCGTCGTGCCGGTTTGCCTCTCATCATCGGGGGGGGGGAATATTAGTGCTTCAGGGCAAAGTTTTGCCTCTCATCGGGGGAAACCTTAAGCCAATGTTTAGAGGGGAAGTCTTAGTTTAGTGTTTGGGCACAGAATCGTGCCTCTCATCGGGGGGTGGGGAATTCTTAGGCCAATGTTTAGAGGGGAAGTCTTAGTTTAGTGTTTGGGCACAGAATCTTGCCTCTCTAGATGTCCTAGGGGGGGGCGGCATACGTCATGACATCCAGGTCGGGCTGCGTCGCGGACGCCTTGCGGCGAAGCACGAACCCCGCGGCGCCGACGGCGGCGAGGGCGAAGATGGAGGCCGCTAGGGCGAACACGGAGATGCCGGCGGCGTTTCCGGTGCCGCTGCCGCTGCTTCCGCCGCTGGCAGAGCTGCCGCTGATGTTCACGCTGCCGCCGCTCGCGGTCTGCGGCCCGGTGTTGTGCTCGCACGGCACGCCGACGCCCGAGTAACGGTCCACGCACCAGCAGGCGCCCGTCCAGCCGCTGCACTGCAAGTCTGCGTACGTGCCGTCTTCGCGGCAGCGGGGCGCTTCCGCGTCCATCAGGTTCGGGTCGTTGGCGGCCTCGGCCGCAACGGCGCACACGCCGCAGGCAGCGAGCGGCTCGTCCGTGCGCCTCCCGGTCAGAGCTTCGACGCACCAGCAGTCGCCGCCCAGCGGCTGGCACTGCTTCCGCTGGTACCCCCCGTCGGAAGTGCACACGGGGACGAACACGTCGAACCGCATCCTCGCCATCTCGACGGTCTTTGCGTCCGCGCACGGCGTGTACCCCACGACCTCAACGTCGCACTCGGTCAGGTCCAGACTCGACTTGACCCCCGTCTCCACATCCACGCACCAGCAGAAGTCCCCGTCGCACTGCCTCTGGTTGTACAACCCCGTCGCCTCGCACTGCGGGATGTAGTGCCCCATCGAGTTCAGGGACAGGGCCTGTTCGAGGGCCACGGCGCACTGCATCGGCGTGTTGCCGATCCCGACGTGGGCGTCGGGGATGTTGGTCTGCTCGGGCATCTCGCACGCGGTGAGGTCGGTGCCCAGCTTTTGGCCGGTCACCTCGTCGACGCACCAGCACTCCTGGCTCGCGCACTGCCGCACCTCGTACAACCCGGACTCCGTGCACTGCGGGATGTGCACACCGCGCACGCCCCACGACGCGGCGGTGTCGTGAGCCTCGGGGCAAGGCAGGCCGGCGAGGCTGCCTTCGGGGCCCGCGGTCGGCTCGGGGAGGTCGCAGTCGTCGATTTCGGCGTACGCGCCGGTCACGACCTCGACGCACCAGCAGCGGCCGCCGACGCCCTCGCACTGCCGCTTCCGGTAGTTGCCGTCGGCGGTGCACTGCGGCAGCCACTGGCCCACGCGGTGCTTCGGCAGCATGCTCGCCCGCAGCTCGCGGCACGTCGGGTCCTCGGCCGCCGATTTGCCGACCAAAACTGGCTCCGGGCAGTCCGACAACTGCGCGCCTTCGATCGGCTCGCCCGTAGTCCGGTCCGCACACCAGCACTCTCCCGTGCTCCCGTAGCACTGCCTGGCCGCGTACGTGCCGTCTGCTCGGCACGTCGGCAGCATGGCCCCCGGCCGCATGCCGGCGGCCGCCATCGCGCGGCCCACGTGCAAACACGGAGCGCACGCCGAGATGTCGTCGGTCGTCTTCACCCCCGCCCTGTCCACACACCAGCAGCTGCCCGTGCTGCCCCAGCACTGGAGCCCCTGGAAGCTCCCGTCCTCTGCGCAGGTGGGAACGAACGCACCCACCAGCCCCCTGGAGATCACGTCGGCCAGCAGGGCCGCGCAGTCTAGCGGGGGTTCTTCGATCGCCGGTTCCTCGGTGCATGCGGTCAAGTCGTCGGTGATCTCGACGCCGGTGACCGTGTCAGCGCACCAGCAGCGGCCGATGCTCCCGTGGCACTGCTTCGGGGAGAACGACCCGTCCGCTTCGCATTGCGGGACGTAGGCGCCGGGACGCCCGGACGCCTCGTTGCGAATCGTTTCGCACGCGGTCGCCATTTGCGGCTCGCACTCGGGCAGCTCGATGTCCAGCTCTTCGCCGGTTATCGGGTCGGCACACCAGCAGTGGCCGGTGCTTCCGTGACACTGCTTTGCGGAGAATGTGCCATCTTCTTCGCACTGCGGAACGAAGGCGCCAAGACGCCCAGACGCCTCCTTCTGCATATCTTTGCATGGCGTAATCTCGTCTGTGTCCAGTGGCTCACACGCTGACAACTCGACGTCCAGCTCTTCGCCGGTCATCGGGTCGGCACACCAGCAGCGGCCGGTGCTTCCGTAACACTGCTTTGCGGAGAATGTGCCATCTTCTTCGCACTGCGGAACGAAGGCGCCAAGACGCCCAGACGCCTCCTTCTGCATATCTTTGCATGGCGTAATCTCGTCTGTGTCCAGTGGCTCACACGCTGACAACTCGACGTCCAGCTCTTCGCCGGTCATCGGGTCGGCACACCAGCAGCGGCCGATGCTTCCGTGACACTGCTTTGCGGAGAATGTGCCATCTTCTTCACACTGTGGAACGAAGGCGCCAAGACGCCCAGAAGCCTCCTTCCGCATCCTTTGGCATGACGCAGGGGTAGTTATGTCCAGTGGTTCACACGCTGACAATTCGATGTCCAGCTCTTCGCCGGTCATCGGGTCGGCACACCAACAGCGGCCGGTGCTTCCGTGACACTGCTTCACGGAGAATGTGCCATCTTCTTCGCACCGCGGTACGAAGGCGCCAGGACGTCCAGACGCCTCCTTCCGCATCTCTTCGCATGGCGGAAGTTCAAGTGTGTCCAGTGGCTCACACGCTGACAATTCGATGTCCAGCTCTTCGCCGGTCATCGGGTCGACACACCAACAACGACCGATGCTTCCGTGGCACTGCTTCACGGAGAAAGTGCCATCTTCTTCGCACTGCGGTACGTAAGCGCCAAGACGTCCAGATGCCTCCTTCCGCATCCCTTCGCATGACGCAGGGGCGATTGTGTCCAGTGGCTCACACGCTGACAATTCGATGTCCAGCTCTTCGCCGGATATCGGGTCGGCACACCAACAGCGGCCGATGCTTCCGTGGCACTGCTTCACGGAGAATGTGCCATCTTTTTCGCACTGCGGAACGAAGGCACCAAGACGCCCAGACGCCTCCTTCCGCATCTCTTCGCATGGCGTGTCCAGTGGCTCACATGCAGACAGCTCGATGTCCAGCTCTTCGCCGGTCATCGCGTCGGCACACCAGCAGCGGCCGATGCTTCCGTGACACTGCTTTGCGGAGAATGTGCCATCTTCTTCGCACTGCGGAACGAAGGCGCCAAGACGCCCTGACGCCTCCTTCCGCATCTCTTCGCATGACGCAGGGGCAGTTGTGTCCAGTGGTTCGCACGCTGACAGTTCGACGTCCAGCTCTTCGCCGGTCATCGGGTCGGCACACCAGCAGCGACCGGTGCTTCCGTGGCACTGCTTTGCGCGGAATGAGCCATCTTCTTCGCACTGCGGGATGTAAACGCCAAGAAGCCCAGTCTCAGACGCCTTCTTCCGCATCTCTTCGCATGACGCCGGGGCAACTGTGTCCAGTGGCCCACACGCTGACAATTCGACGTTCAGCTCTTCGCCGGTCATCGGGTCGACACACCAACAGCGACCAGTGCTTCCGTGGCACTGCTTCGGTGCATAGGACCCGTCCTCCGCACATTGCGGAACGTACTCGCCCAAGGCGCCAGTCGCCTCCATGCGCGCGCTGAGGCACAACGGCCTCGCATGGTCACGGATCGGCACGCAGTCAGGCAAAGCTTTCTCCACGAAATCCCCCGAGTGCGGGTCCACGCACCAGCACATCGTCCCATGAGAGTCGCACTGCTTGTGAAGGAATGCACCGGTTTCGTCGCATTGCGGCACATACGGAGCACCCGCTGCCGCATGATCCCTCGAGGTTTGGCATTTGGTTTGGGCGAGCGCCGCCGCTACGAAGGTCGCAAAAAACGCGGCCCTCATGTTTGCCGCGGGGTCCCGTATAAAAAGGGGGTGGTTTTCGGTTTAAATGTGTGTTTTGCTCTATCTCTCCTGCAGGTGAAGCATTTTGCATTGGAGGCTCGATGGCATGATCCGTCACGGCTTGGCAGTTGGTCGCAAAAATCGCGGTCTTCGTGTTTGCCGCGGGGTCCAACAATACAAGGGCAACTGCTTGTTTTGTAGCGTTATTCGTGGATTGGAAGGTCGGTATTTGAAGTCTCCGGTTGACCGTAGAGGCTTGCGTAGGGGGGGTTGAAAGAGTTGAAACAGGGTGCAGCGAGTTTCGGGTGATGCGTCACTCCGTTGTGAGTCCTTGTGAGGTGCCCCAACGCATTTGTTTTCTACCGGGCAGGTTGCTTTGCGTTTTTTTTTTTTTTCTTCGTTCTACATCACCGCGTCTCCACCTTGCTGTGCGGGCTTCTTCCGTTTGTGTCACCTGTGACGCCGGCTGCAGAGGGGCTGCACTGTCAACGGGCCCATTGAACGCCGATTACCCGGAGTCGGACGTTCGAGGCACCACCACGCACGGCCGCTCCTGATTGCTGAACTGATTTGCCGAGATCTCGACCCCTGCGAACACAACTGATTAGGTGGGCTCTTGCTTGGCGGCGGTGCCTTCCATCGCGGGTGTAGCTCGCATCTAAAACGAAGGTTTGGGCATTAGCAAACAAAGCTGGATCATTTTTGCCTCGCCGCGGGTTAGGACACACTTCCGGATTTGCTTGCATTTTAGCTAGGAATGGGAAATCTTAGTTCGTTGTGTAGGCAAGCCTTCTTTCGAAGAAGATCTTGCATGGGTCGGGGGAGGTCTCCCGCATGGCGCGTGGGTCACCCCGTCGGTTGTCCTTGAGAAAAGAGTTCCAGAGGTGGTGCCCCGGTGCTCACGCTTTGCCTGGCATGAACCTTTGCCCGGATCCCTCATTCGGTGTTAAAGGAATACTTAGTTGAATGTCGTAGCGTGTCATTGCAATAGCATGCCGTAACATGTCATTGCTTGGGGTTGCAAGGAATTGTTGCTGAAGAAATGTGAATTTTGCCTGGAGGCTTTTCGTGTTATTCTGCAGGTGCCTTGAGCTCTCGTTGTGGCTTTCAGTCGTCTTCTTAACCATGGTTCATAGATGGCCGGTTGATAACGTTATATAACGTTATATAACGTTATAACGGTGATAACGTTATATAACGTTATATAACGTTATATAACGGTCGAAAACGCAAAATAACGGAAAAAATAACGCAAATAACGGTTTTTAGAATTTTTCCGATTTTGGCCATGTTTCCAGATTTTTGTCATTTTTTCCTCATTTTGGTCCATTTCGGCCATTTTTTCCGATTTTGGCCATTTTTGCCAGATTTTGGTCAATCTTAGCCAATTTTTCCAGACTTTTGCCGATTTTTTCAGGTTTTGGCCATTTTGCCGATTTTTTCCACATTTCGGCAATCTTTGCCGATTTTTCCAGATTTCGGCCATTTTTGCCGATTTTTCAAGATTTTGGACAATTTTGAGATTTTGGCCACTCTGGCCGATTTATCCAGATCAGTCAATTTCGGCCATTTTTTCCGATTTTTCCAGATTTCCCGATTTTCCAGATTTTGGTCAATTTCGGCCATTTTTGCCAATTTTTCCAGACTTTTGCCGATTTTTGGATCCCGGTCACAAAAACTGTTCGGAAACAAACCCTGGTCCGAAAAGAATTCGTAGTAACCGGTCCTCAGGGGTCCGTATAGCCCCTCCCCAGAGCTTTTTCTCTTTTACTTATTTTCTTGCGGACTTCCACCCAAGCGCGACAAACGCGATCCTTCCGGATTCACATGACTCTTTCACTGTGCGATGTTGTTCTTGGGATGTGGATGTCTGCAGTTTTGGGTTTCCGGCGCGTGTCCCTCAGTCGGTGGCCCGTAACGGTCGTTTGCAGTGTCCTTCGTGAGGCAGCAGATGTCACCAGCATGATCCGGCCACTGGAGTCCAACTTGTCCAAGCTTGTCCACTCGGCAGACCGTTGCGTACTATGCCAGTCAGACAAGGTCCCAGTACCAAATATGGGTGCATGATGAGCACGAGACATGCAAAGTCGAGCAGTCACAGCTGGCGCTTCCCGTAGAACCCAGCCAGCCCGGGGTCGGTTTTCTTGATCCGGTCGATGAATCGTTGTTCCGGGCTCTTACTTGGTGGTTTCGTGACAGGGAGAACGCTGGGGCCAGTCAATGCCAGGTCGCGGGACAAGGCCTCGACGCGCAGCGTTTCCGCCACCTTCTTCCTTCCGCGTCGCGCCTTTGCAACCGAGGCGCTGCTGCTGCTGCTGTTGCTATCCGTACTTTCGGCGCGAGGCCGTTTGCGCTGTGTACCTGGGGTCTTCGGCTGAGCTTTCGGCTGAGCTTTAGGTTGATCCCAGCCTTCTGAATACCAGCAGTACGCTGATGCCCAGCAAACTGGGCCACCTTGCAACCTGAGCTCTGGATCCAACTACGAGCTTTTTAACAGCAGCAGCATTAATATACGCTATTGGTGCTGGAATTACCGCGGGTGCTGGCACCAGACTTGTCCACCAATTGTGTTCATTGACAGGTTTAGATATCATCCATTGCTTCTAACGTACTAAGTACGTGTCGAGGCTATTTCTCTTCGCTGCCTCAGCAGTGTTGCTATTGGGCAATTTGCGTACCTGCTGCCATCCTTAGATGTGGTAGCCGTTTCTCAGGCTCCCTCTCCGGAATCGAACCCTAATTCCCCGTTACCCGTTACAGCCACGGTAGTCCACTACACTACCGTCAAAAGCTGATAGGGCAGAAGCTCTTGCGGGCTTGCACCGACTTGAAGTCGTGTGCTATCACTCGATTGACCTGTTTCATCCACACACCGCTGCTATTGCTAGCGTTGGTTCTTATCTCGGTCAATTGTATCCACCTCGACCCCGCGGTTTTAAGGCCACGGGGTTGAATCGAGTTGGATTCTTCGGACATGTATTAGCAATGGAGTTACCATTGTTATCCAACTGGGCCCAAAAGGCACCTTCCCCGCGTAGATTGCCACCGATTTAATGAGCCGAGCCTTCGGCTTCGGCTGGACCTTCGGGGAGCTTTTCGCAGGCATAGTCGATATTCCCTTTGGAAAGACTAGTGTGGCTGATATCGAAGCGGGTGGGGCGGTACACGTGTTTTTGTGTTTCCGACGATCCCGAATGGGTGTACAGATTGGTGTCTTTCGACCTTTTTTTTTTTCCGCGCACGGACTGCCTGTTCGAGCTTGTGCGGGTTTAAGAAACTCAGACAAGAATAGCTCTGGTGAGGGGCAGGGCATAAATGACCAAAACCCTGGAAAAATCGGCAAAAACGGCCAAAATGGGCAAAGTCTGGAAAACATGGCAAAACTGGCCAAAAATGACCAAAACCTGGAAAAATCGGCAAAAATAGCCAAATTTTTGAAAAACATGGCAAAAATGGCCAATCCTGGCCAAATCGGTAAAAACGGCCAAAATGGGCCAAAATCTGGAAAACACGGCAAAACTGGTCAACATTGACCAAAATCTGGAAAAATTGGCAAAAATAACCAAAATTGGCCAAAATCTGGAAAATGTGGCAAAAATGGCCAAAAATGACCAAAATCTGGAGGACAGTGTGACCTCCCATGGACTGGTAAAAAACCGTTATATAACGTTATATAACGTTATATAACGTTATATAACGTTATATAACGTTATTATAACGTTATATAACGTTATATAACGTTATAACGGTCAAATAACGTTATTTTTCGACCAAAAATGGCAAATAACGGTTTTATAACGGTCAATAACGGTTTTTCTGGATTTAGGGGGGGGGTAACAAATAACTCCGGGAATAACGTTATATAACGTTATATAACGTTATATAACGGCCATCTATGATGGTTAAGTGCAAATCACATGCAAATCGTTGGATTTGCATGTGAGAGCAGCTGAGTGATTCTGCTGAAATACTTTAGAGGTTTTCGCATGTCGGTGAATGAGTGCCGGGATGAGCGTGCCTCGCTTTGGCTTATTCCGCACCCGCACCGCCTGCCGCCGACGCTTCCGTGTCTTCTGGGGATTGCCTGCCACTGCTCGGGCCACGCTGGTGTTTCTCCGGCGCAGCTGCGTCCATAGCCTCATCGCGTTTTGGGAGCAGAGGCCTGGCGTGCTTTGTTTCAGCTTGCTCCGCATCATCGCCTGCCGCAGAGGCTTTCGTGTCTTCGGATGGCCCTCGCCTGTCGCTGTTTTTGCGGCGTTTGTGCTTCTCCGACGCATCCACTGGGTGGTCGCGTTTTGAGAGCCGGCGCCTGGCATCTTTCGTTTCGGCTTGCTCAGCATCTACATCGCCTGCCGCAGAGGCTTCCGTGTCCTTAGGTGGCCCTCGCCTGTCGCCCTTTCTGCGTTGGCCCCTCTCTGGTGCAGCTGCGTCTTCGCCTGTCGTGTCTTTGGACAGCCCTTGCCTTTCACCGTTTTCGCTGTGTTGGTGTTTCCCCGGTACCGCTGCATCAGCTGCGTCTTCGTCTGCCGCAGAGGCTTTCGTGTCCTTGGGTAGCCCTCGCCTGTCACCGGTTTTGCCGCGTTTGGCGCTTCTCCGGCGCTGCCGTGTCTTTGAACAGCCCTTCTCGTTTTCGCCAGCGTCTGCTGCGTCTTCGCCTGCCGTGTCGTTGGCCAGCTCTTGCCTTTCACTGTTTTCGCCGCGTCGGTGCTTCCTTGGTGCAGCTGCGTCGGCCGCGTCAGCTGCGCCTTCGTCTGCCGTGTCTTTGGGCAGCCTTTGTCTTTCACTGTTTTCGTCAAGCCGGTGCTTCTTTGGTGCAGCCGCGTCTACTGCGTCTTCGTCTGCCGTGCCTTCAGGCAGCCCATGGCTTTCACCGTTGTCGCCACGTCGGTGCTTCTTTGTTGCAGCCGCGTCTACTGCGTCTTCGTCTGCCGTGTCTTCAGGCAGCCCATGGCTTTCACCGTTGTCGCCACGTCGGTGCTTCTTTGTTGCAGCCGCGTCTACTGCGTCTTCGTCTGCCGTGTCTTCAGGCAGCCCATGGCTTTCACCGTTGTCGCCACGTCGGTGCTTCTTTGTTGCAGCCGCGTCTACTGCGTCTTCGTCTGCCGTGTCTTCAGGCAGCCCATGGCTTTCACCGTTGTCGCCACGTCGGTGCTTCTTTGTTGCAGCCGCGTCTACTGCGTCTTCGTCTGCCGTGTCTTCAGGCAGCCCATGGCTTTCACCGTTGTCGCCACGTCGGTGCTTCTTTGTTGCAGCCGCGTCTACTGCGTCTTCGTCTGCCGTGTCTTCAGGCAGCCCATGGCTTTCACCGCTGTCGCCACGTCGGTGCTTCTTTGTTGCAGCCGCGTCTACTGCGTCTTCGTCTGCCGTGTCTTCAGGCAGCCCATGGCTTTCACCGTTGTCGCCACGTCGGTGCTTCTTTGTTGCAGCCGCGTCTACTGCGTCTTCGTCTGCCGTGTCTTCAGGCAGCCCATGGCTTTCACCGCTGTCGCCACGTCGGTGCTTCTTTGTTGCAGCCGCGTCTACTGCGTCTTCGTCTGCCGTGTCTCCAGGCAGCCCATGGCTTTCACCGTTGTCGCCACGTCGGTGCTTCCCCGGTGCAGCTGCGTCTGCTTCGTCTGCGTCATCGCGTTGTGCGAGTCGGGCGCATTTCGCATCGGCTTGCTTCAGCCGGTCGGTGCACGCGCTGAGTGCGTCTGCCAGCTGCTGGATGCTGGCGTCGTCGCTGCTCTTTCCTTCGGCGCGGAGGGTGTGCAAGGCGCTGTGCTCCTCTTGCAGCCGGGCGAGCGCGGCTTCGGACGCGGCCGCCTCCCGGGCCTGCTGCACGCGGGCAGCTTCGGTCTCCCGGACGCTCTCGACCGCTGTGTGCAGCTCGGCTTGCAGGGACGCCAGCACCCGTGCATGGCCGGCCCGGGCTTCCGCCTGGGCGGATTGGAGGGAGGCCAGCTTTTCTTGGAAGGTCGCCAGCTCGCGGTCGGCCGCGAGGAGCCGCCGCTGCTGGGTCAGGAGCTTCGCCGTGAACATCCCCTCGTCGGCGCCGCAGCGCCGCAGCAGCGCCGCGTGGTCGACCCGCGCCTCCGCCAGCCGCGCGCCGCTCCTGTAGAGCGCGGCGAGGGTCACCAGCAGCAGGAAGCACGTCCCAGCCCCGAAGAGGGACGGTCCTGCCGTCTTCCCCACGTGGGTCTGATAACTCATGGACGGCGACCCCCACCAGCTCGTTTTCCTTGCATTGGCACCTTCGGTAGGGGGGGGGTATCGTACAGGTATTGTGGAAAACGGGAAAAATTGCACTGACGTCAAGATCAAGGATGTCAAAAAGAGCTGGCGAAGGTGAACAGTTTGAGGGATTCTCCACCGAGTCCTGCAAGTTCATCTACAGCACCCCTTTGCGACTTACGAGTGCTTCATGTACCAGAGATGCATTGCTTGGATACGGACGCTGAACTTGTTGCCGGGAAGAACACAGTTCTTCTATCCCTCAGCCAATCGGTAGCAACGACGGGTGTGTACAAACACGGCAGGGACGCCTCATCATCAGTTCTTGCTTCTGCCTACTTAGGCATTCCTCATTCAAGGAGGATTATTGCAACCATCGCTGCGCTGGACTTGTCGGTTGGTATTTAAGGATGCATGAAGCGTTCTCCTATGAATCGCCGTACCAGCGGTAAGAGAAGGGATGGAACAAAGAATTTCGATCGGCGAACCTGTTGCTCGTGGGAAGATGGGCAAGCAATCGTGATGAGTGGCGAGCTGCCACCATCAGGAGGGGCAAACGAGCTAGCAAACTCAGCGCCGGAAGCCATCCTTTGGCTTGGAGTCAAACGAATGGCTCACGTCCTGCAGGACGATCTGATTCGGGTAGACCTTCTGACGAGCTTTCGACGCGCGTCTGATCCATGTATAAACGTTGTGTGGGTTCGTTACAGGTTGCCAAGAAGACTTCATGATTATCGTTGCTATGCTGGGTGTTCAACGTCCGTCCATTCATGTCGCACAGGCGTACAGCTTTTGAGCGGTGTTGAGCAGCGATCAGTCGCTTTCTAGATGAAATACCATTCGAATGGCAGCTCGCAAAGGACGCCACTTCCTCTGACCTTCTCGAAGCTCTCTTCACAAGACGTTGTGTGCGGCAGAGCTTTGGCTGAGAAGAAAGTCAAGCATGCTATGGATGCATGCGGTCTCGCTGCGTGCTCGGCGCATCCGGTTCCACACCTGGACAGCTTGGCGAAGGCCAGCACCGTTCTGAGAGCGCACGTCGCCATCGCCGGGGCACCGGGGATCGACACGAGGCACCCTGTGTCCGTCATCCGGATACTCGACGGCTTCGGGCAGCCGGCAGGGAGCGCCGGGGCCCGCCACAGCAGCTCCGCAGTCGCCACACACACGACGGACGAGTCGGTCACGGCGACCGCGCGCATCCGGTTGTCGGTTTGCACGGCGCGGATCGCGCCGGCGAGCGTCGACTCGAGCAGGACGGCGCCGTCGCTCGGCTGTAAGCACGAAGCTCCCGTCACAAGACGTTGTGTGCTGCAGAGCTTCGGCTGAGAAGAATGTCAAGCATGCTATGGATGCATGCGGTCTCGCTGCGTGCTCGGCGCATCTGGTTCCACGCCTGGACGGCAAACTCCTTCGAGCTTTCGAGCTTGGCGAAGGCCAGCAGCTCCCGCGGCCCGTGGAGCCGGGTCCACGAGTAGCCGTTCCGAGCGCACGTCGCCATCGCCGGGGCACCGGGGAACGACACGAGGCACCCTGTGTCCGTCATCCGGATACCCGACGGCTTCGGGCAACCGGCAGGCAGCGCCGGGGCCCGCCACAGCAGCTCCGCAGTCGCTGCCGACACGCACACGACGGACGAGTCGGTCACGGCGACCGCGCGCATCCGGTTGTCTGTCTGCACGGCGCGGATCGCGCCGGCGAGCGTCGACTCGAGCAGGACGGCGCCGTCGCTCGGCCGGAAGACGACGAGCTCCGCGCCCACGGCCGCGGCCACGGGGGTGCCCTGCCGCGCCGCGGAACTCCACGCCACGTCGACCCCCGGCAGCACCACGGGCTGCCCCTGCCACTCCGGGGCGGACACTGACACTCTGGTCCCGCCGCAGACCAGCTCCACGTCGAGCCCTCCCGGAGGGTGCGCGCCGACCCGCGACGACAGATCCTCGGGGTTCGGCGAGATCGAGATCCGGGCGTCGTCGTCGTCGATTTCGACGACCAACGCGCGCGGGGGGTGCGCCGCAGCATCCCCTCCCCCGCCGGGAGGCGCGGCCGGCGGGTCTTTTTTCCCATACGACCTCTGCGAGGCGGACCGCTCGAAGGCCACCGCCGCGTCGCTCGCCGCAACCGTGCGCTCGAGCCGGTTCAACAGCTCGAAGTCCGGGTGCGCCGCAACCCTCAACGCCTGGGCGGGATGCCCGCATCCCGTCGCCGCCGGTGCCGCCGACGCACCAACTCCGCCGCCGCCGGCGGGGTTCGGCGGGCACTCTCTCTTCTTCGCCCCGCGGGGGGGGCTGCCGGAGCGGCCCCTTTTTTTCCCCCCTGCCGGCGCCTCCGGGTGCCGGCTCCCCTGGACCCCCTCGCTGCCGCCGCATATCTCGACGTCCCGTTGCCCAGCGGCACACGCGGCAGACCCCGGCTCGTGCGTGAGGTCTGCCGCGGCGGCGCCGCGCCCGCGGTGCGGGCTGGGTGCAGCACACCCACCGACACCACCACCCGCCCCCTTGGGCCCCTTGGCGGAAGGCGGAGCGTCGGCTCCCGGTCTCTCGGCGGAGGCGGCGGCGTGAGCGGGCGTGTGCGCGCTCCCGTTCCCGGCGGTGCGGAGAGCCTTCGGCTCCGGCCGAAGGGCCGCTTCGCAGGCGTCGGACGCCTGCTTGTCCTTGTCCTTGTCCTTGCCGGCGGCCCCCGCGCCCCTGCCCCCCGCCGGGCGCGGCCGGGGCGTTTCCGCCGCCTTCGCCTTCGCGGCTGCGGCCCGCCCCTTCTGCTTGCCCGGCAGCTGCTGCTGCAGCAGCTGCTGCGGCGGCAGCGCCGGCGAGCCGGCCGGCTGCTGGGCCTTGCACATCCTCTGGAGGAGCGCGGTGGCGCAGCGGTACGCCTGCTGGCACGAGACGGTGAGCAGGCCGGAGATGCCTGAGGCTTCGATGCGGGCGGAGTCGCCCTTCGCTTCGAGGAGCGCGATGCTGTGCATCTGGCCCTCGACTGTTTTGGACAGCGTGTACACTAGCGGCACACGGTCCGAGTGGACGTGCCAGAAGTACATCCTCGAAGGGTACGACGAGAGGAGCACGGCCCACCCTTTGTCGTCCACGACGCCGTCGACGATCTGGTCCCGGAACGATCGGTATCGCAGCCATTCGACGGTGACGACCACGTCGCGGGTCAGCGCCTGCGTCGTCTCCGCGGTGAAGTTCAGCTTCTGCACGCCCCTCCGGCTCTTCAGCGACACCCGGGCTGTGGCCATCGAGTCGAACGCCACGGGCAGCAGCACCAACCCGCCGCGCTCGCTCCACGTGATGCCGCCCTTGTGCGCCCACCAGTCCACCTCGAGCCCCCGGGCCGGCGTCCCGTCTGCCCGCTGCCGCCGCGAAGGCAGGGCTTGCTGCACCTTGAGGATCATCTCCTTCCCGTAGTCCTTCTTGTCCTTCGCCTTTGGGTCCACGCACTGGTAGATGAACAGGTCCGACTTGGTCAGGCACGCGAGAAACACGCCCTCGTACCACGCGCACGCGAGCACAGGCTCCCGGAGGTCGAGCCTCTGCGCGAAAGGCAGCGTGTTGCTGCCGGCGCGCGGCGTCGGGAACTTGACGGTCCCGTCTGCCGTGTGTATGGCGGGCGCCGGGCCGTGATCCCAGGCGACACCGATGACTGGGGAGGCCTCGGTTGCCTCCCACGAGACGCTCGCGTCCGCTTCGCGGTACGCGACGACCCGCACGGTGCGGTTGTCCCGCGAGACGAACACGACCTCCTGCGCCGCGCGCGAAACCGCGGCGACGAACCCATAGCAGCTCTGCACCGGGGCGGTGAACGGGTGCCTGCCCTTGAACTGGCCCTCTCTGGCGTGGCCGACGGTCAGCCGGGGGCTCCGTTCCTCTCTCTGCGTGTCTTCGTCGACCGTGATCAAGTCGTACTGCAGGACGAGCTTGAAGCCGGCGCGGGTGTGCTGCACCCGCGACGCCTTGCTGCCGGGGGTAGCGGCCGCCTTCGATATCTGGCGCAGCTGCGTGCCCCACGAGAGAAACTTCGAGTCGAAGCCGGCGGCTCCGACTGGAGCCGGGGAGCACTCTTCTCCCGACGGGCGCGAGCTGTCGGGCGAACTGCCCGCGCCGACTGGCCTATTCTGGCTCATGGTGCTGTGCTTGCATCCCGGGGAGAGAGTGCGAGCAGAGAGAGAGAGAGAGATACAGAGAGAGAGAAGGAGAGAGAGAGAGAGAGAGAGACGAACGAGTTGTGTTTGGGCCGCCCCTGGGTGAACTGATGATGGGTGAAGGGTGACAAGAGGTGGGACGTTTTCCAAGCGTTCATTGTGGTTTACAGGTTCAGTGTTTTAGGGTCTCCGGTTGGCCATTGAGGCTGGGAGGCGGGTTTTCAGTTCGCAAATATCTCGTTTACGCTAGCATAACTCTCTGCGTGACTTCGTCGACCGTGATCAAGCCGTACTGCAGGATCAGCTTGAAGCCGGCTCGGGTGTGCTGCACCCGCAACGCCTTGCTGCCGGGACGATTGTGTTTGGGTCGCCCCTGGGTGAACTGATGATGGGTGAAGGGTGACAAAGAGGTGGGAAGTTTTCAGTTCGCAAATATTCAGTCTTCGCCCCAGCACTGCGGTGAGTGACTCTCGCGTTGGGGAAGAAGGTTGGACGATGGCTAATAGGAATCCGGTGGTGTCGCCTGAGGGGGGGAGTAACCTCAGGGCCGCTCATGATGATACGACAGCGATACGCAAGTTGAGGAGGATTGGCCATCCTCTTCAGGATAGATAGCCGGAAGGCCCTGAAACTCGTTGACTGCAGCAGCGACGTGTGCATGCGGCCCAGGACATTCGGGAGCACCACGACGCAAGTTCAAAGGGTCTGCCGTCATCTTCAAGATAGACAGTTGGAAGGCTCGCAAACTCGCCTAGGATCTGTGTAGTGTGCGTGCAGCCTGGGACCTTCTGCAAGTTCAAAGAGTTTCTCATCCTCTTCACGATACGCAGCCCGAAGGCTCTCAAAGTCGCCTAATGAATCTGTGCAGTGCGCATGCAGCCTGGGACATTCCGCAAGTTCAAAGAGTTTCTCATCCTCTTCACGATACGCAGCCCGAAGGCTCTCAAAGTCGCCTAATGAATCTGTGCAGTGCGCGTGCAGCCTGGGACATTCCGCAAGCTCAAAGAACACCTCATCCTCTTCAAGATAGGTAGCCGAAGCCTAGGGGCATTGGGGAGCACCACTGCCATTGGATCGCTCTTCCGCGCGCTTTCGGCCCAGCGAAATGGAAAAGGAGAACGGAGAGTCGGATCTAATGCAGTTTCTTTCCCCCCCAACGACAGCAAGTGTCAAACTTGCCCACCCGAAGGCGGGTGATTTCTTTAGGCAGGGTTTCTCTACCGGCGGTAAGTTGGTTGGGTTGGCATTTCTCTTTCTTCTTTTGTACGCGAACGCTGGCGCCCGGCAATCATTAAACCTAGATGTGTCTGCGTGTCGTGCGAGCTTCGGCGCAGCACATTCAACTAGCCGACTCCTCGAATAGTTCCCACCCAGGGGAGGTGCTCATTGGAACAAGAAAGAAAACGAGCACGACTGGAGACCGAGATTCAAGGTCACCCAATTTTTTTCTCCCCCCCCCCTTTTTTTCTTCTTTGATGTGGTTTCGCAGCAGAAGCAACCCGGGAGGGGTGCTGAGCGGTGTTATGGTGTGCATGGGACAGAGGCAACTGCGAGTTTCGGTTGCGTCTGCCTGTGCCGGTGGTATTGTGAACGTAGGTAGGAGTGTAGTGACGGAAGTGTAGTGAGGCTGGGGCGTTGCGTTGTGAGGGTAGGTAGTGGTGGATCTGATGATACGTGAAGTGAAGCTGAGGGGCGTGGAACAGGGTATAGGGAAGCGAAGTACCCAAGAAGTGCCGAAGTGCACGTGTGGTAGTACTGTTTCGTTTCCCTACACCTTATTCCACGCCCCTCAGCTTCACTTCACTAACTTGACCGCTCACTAATAAAAACCTTCACTAATAAAGCCCTTCACTAATAGACCCATTTACGGTGGGTGAAGTAGGTAGCGAAGTAAGACGTGAAGTTACGTGGAGTAAGGTGCGTACGTGGGTGAGTTCTCACAAGGGCAGATGAAAAAAGTGAAGAGAGAGGGTGCCGCCCTTAATCTGGTCGTGGTATGGTCCTTTTGACAGAGTGAGCCGATGCCTCTCATCTCACCTTTAAAACACGGCTGAGTCACGCATGCTCTTGACAGACGCTAGCGTCCGACATTTCGCACACGCGTCGCAGTCGTTGGGTGGTATTGACAAGGGGTTTCATCGGACACTCGGATGAGCTTCGTTACTTCACCGCCGCAGGTTCCCCCCTGCCCTGGGAGGTCCGCTTGGCCTTCATCTGTTCGTGGCCGCCCACACGCTTTTTTGGAGCCTTAAACTTATGTTTGGGCAGCGATAAAACAACGAACGCATATGGAGAGACGGGGCAAGCTGAATGCCTGTGCAGGATTGAGCCGGTCCATCCCCTCTTGATAGACCGTGATAGACCGAAGAATACAGCACCGGGCAATTCGATGCAGCTCTAAGGACTAGGGATGGACCTGATAGACCGTGGTGGACCGTGATTCACTGTGATAAACAGCGGCAGGCACTTCGATGCAGGTTCAAGAGCTAGGGACGGACCGGCTCAAGGATGGTGAAACGGGGCCCAACTGGTCTAAAGGCGCGGTGTTCCTTTTTACACAGTCGGAGGAAAGGTGGCGAGTGTTTCTTTTGAGTGAAAGTTCGCTTTTTTGGGGAATCCGGGATGTTAAAAGTCTCCGGGTGACCTTCGTCGAAATAGGTAAGGAAAGAAGACGAGAGCGTGCATGCTCATATCGTACATGGGGTGGGGGGGTGGGGGGGGGGGCAGGTGTTGTGTTGGCTGCCCATTCGTTTGTGTCGGCCAGCTAAGTTCATGGCTTCTTGTGGCCGACACTCACGTTGCTGTGATGATTTCTATCCCGGTTGGTTGCCCCTAGCCGGGACCGCAGGGAGGCGATACAAACACCGCCACAACGCGAACAGTGTCGTCCGTTGGCGACATCATGGGCGGTGTCGCACGATGGGGAAAAACGACAATGCGCCGGATATAGTACGACTGGGATGGTATCCCAATCTACGTTCGGTAGATCCATTTGTGGCGCCAGAGACCGAAGCCACGACAGAGTCGGTTTGGTTTCATTCAGACGGTTGTCCGGGCGTCAAACGAAGCCCGGCGCATTTGTCGACCGTCTTCAACTTCGCTTGATTCCAGGCCTCAAGAAGAAGTGTGAAAACAGGCGAAGGAGCGTCGGCCGGTTTTCGTTTGCGCCAAAGACAGACTGTCGCCGACGAAGGTTGCTTGTAGAGGACCTGCTGTAACGACGCCAGTGATGGCCCATCAGGGACAGCTGAAGGAGCAGGTTCGTGTACCGATAAACATGAGAGAGAGAGAACACATAAAACAAGTCAGTGTGGGCCCCCACCGTCAGGTGGGCAGGCTAGTTTCGGGGTGGCTCCCTGGGAGGGACAGGGGCGGGGTTGTCACGCCTTAGCAGTCCCAGGGCCTCTCCCCTCCCACCTATAGGTGTTCTCGCTGTCATCGCTACCGCGCTGACAGCGAGAATTCCGAGAGAGTGAGAGAGAATAATCTCACCGGGGCTCCTCAACGCTTTGAGGATGGAAACGCAAGCTTCCATTGAGCGAAGGGTACGTCGTGTGGTTCTCACAGATTTTCCGAGGGAATCTGCGAGGCTTGACGAATCTACATACAGGGTGTCCGCTCTACGGGGGAAACATTTTGTTTTCCCTCACACCCGCCCAGTGGCAGGAGTGGCGCGACGCCGGGGTGAATTTGTCATCAGTTTTCCTAGCCGTCCACGAGTACTTCGTGAGAGCCGGGGCCGAGATCCCTCCCACCTTGCCCCCGTGACCCCGCAGGGTGTCCAAAGTACCCTTGGGTATCACCCCATCGTAAGTTGCTATTCGGAGTTCTTCATTCCTTTCCTCTCATTGAACGAAAACCGCAGCTGCAATGCACAGCAGCAAAGCCTGACTGCAATGTCCTACTGCAATGCTCAACACTGAGGATAGCCGATAGAGATTCTTGCACCGATAGACAGGGTAACGGACGATCAGCATCAACTGACCACGATGTTCGTTCCGTTGGTGTCCGGAGGTGCAGCAGCACAACAGTACTACGCAACGGTGGGTTGCGTAGTACAGCGTATGCGAAGCTCGAATCGGGGATGGCAGCGTGGGGTCGAGGCTTGCGATTCATCGGGGGAATTCCGCTAGGCAATACGAACGAACCTCAGGTTCCTTTGGGCTGGCTGGCGGGGAAAATCTTTTTCCCCGGTGGTCCTCTCACACATGGTGGCTACCTCGGGGGGCTACCCCATCGTACGTTAGACCCTTGTTTTCCCCCTTTTCTGTATTCCAGTGAAACTTGCAGTAGCAGCATTCTCCTATTGCAGGAGTGAGTAGCCGACGGAGAATTCTCTCCTGGGCTGGGAATGGATCTACTGGGACCAACAGTGGACACTTTCTACTGTCTTCCCAGTCGACCACCCCTTAGCCCCGGGCACGGCCCAGCCTCCGCACTGGAGTTGGGGGGTGGCACTGAGTGCCACCTCCAAGGTGTCGCCACGCCTTGGTTTGAAATATCGGATCCAGCTGCAACTACGGTGACAATGTCGAATCCGTCGACGCACTTCCCATCTCCCGCGCGCACACAGTGAGGAAGGCAAACTCGAACCCACGAGAAGAAGCAGCAGAAAGCTCACCGAAGTCTGGGACCCAGCCCGCGGTGTTGTCCACGCACCCCTTACCGACCAGCGACCTCCACAGGTCGTTAAATAGCCCATTTCTTAGATATGCCTGAAGGTTGGGATGCTTGGGGCACTTTGGTTTGAAATATCGGATCCAGCTGCCCAACTACGGTGACAATGTCGAATCCGTCGACGCACTTCCCATCTCCCGCGCGCACACAGTGAGGAAGGCAAACTCAAACCCACGAGAAGAAGCAGCAGAAAGCTCACCGAAGCCTGGGACCCAGCCCAAACCCGCGGTGTTGTCCACGCACCCCTTACCGACCAGCGACCTCCACAGGTCGTTGAATAGCCCATTTCTTAGATATGCCGGAAGGTTGGGATAGGTGTGTCGAAAAACAGCTTTCAAGGGCGGGAATGAAAAGATATGTGGCGCATCTCTTTATTCCCGCCCTTGAACCTCGGAAATCCCGCTCCCCCCCCCCTTTTTCCCTTTCCCCTATTTATTTTACACTTTCTTCGACGAAGACTTGATGCTAGCATCAAACATGCATGCGAGGCAGTGTTCTGCCTAAACACTAAACTAAGTTTTTCCCCCCCTCGAGGAGTCGACAAGGTGCCATCAGGATTTAGACCCAAAACCCCGGAAGAAAGTCGAGGGTGCCCGGTCGGTAAGGGGTTAAGCGGGGCATCGTGCGGTGTGGTCGGCACCGTGCCCAGGGTTTGCGATTGAACTATCAGGATAACGAAGAAATGGTAATCGTGGTAAACTTTCTTTTTGTTCCTTTTACGGCTATTCTCTCCTTTTATGCGTCTTTTGCTCTCTATTGCTGGGAATACCGGTATTCCTGGACTTTTGGTGCTGAAGGAAGGGATGAATCCGTTCACTTCACCCCCCACGTGGCGCTCGTTTAGCAGGGGCTGCCGAGTCGCACCGTGGCACCGTCCTTCGAAAGTCGAGGGTGCCCGGTCGGTAAGGGGTTAAGCGGGGCATCGTGCGGTGTGGTCGGCACCGTGCCCAGGGTTTGCGATTGAATCATCAGCCCAAAACCCCGGAAGAAAGTCGAGGGTGCCCGGTCGGTAAGGGGTTAAGCGGGGCATCGTGCGGTGTGGTCGGCACCGTGCCCAGGGTTTGCGATTGAATCATCAGCCCAAAACCCCGGAAGAAAGTCGAGGGTGCCCGGTCGGTAAGGGGTTAAGCGGGGCATCGTGCGGTGTGGTCGGCACCGTGCCCAGGGTTTGCGATTGAATCATCAGGATAACGAAGAAAACAAGACAAGCTCGTCACTCGCGCATTGACGATGACGACGGGAAGAGGGGAGTTGTTTTCGTTGAACGCAGTGCCTGATCGTTTTTTTAACGTCAAGCTGGATTCAGGACGCACAACGCTAAACCACGGCATTTCGCTTCATCGCAGCGGTGGCAAGTGGAATGTGACTTCTGCGCAGTGCCCGGAATGTCAACGCTGAGAGATCAGGTCAAGAAGTTCTGTCCCGACCGATCTGGCGAAACAGCAGCTACCACGGTTTGCGGCGACGAGCTTCTCATTTCCTCCAACACTTTCCATGTTTCGGTACAAAAAGAAACGCCAAAACCACTCGCTAGAATTTCAAGACGCCGTTGCCGCCAACGTCGGTACCGTGGCTCGGGCCGTCGGGGAAAAAACACGCATTTTCGTGAAGGAGGGGAACGTCCGCTTCTTTGCAAGCCACGGCGGTGGCGAGGGACGGTGTGTAATCCAATTGAATGGCAACGCTCGTGTACCAACTAAAGGAGTCGAGAAAATCGATCCCTTGTTATTCCATGCTTATCATTTCAGGCGAACGCCTGTCTGGGCACGCTGGTTTGTTCACAGTATGACATCGGTGGTCGACCTGTATGCGTATGGTGGACGCGTGAGCGCTTTTATCCCGATGAAGAGATTACTTGCAAGGCACCATTACCGCCGTTCGTAGAGCACAGGTCTTGATGCGAGGGGTTTATTTCAGCCTTCTGGACACCAGCAGTACGCTGATGCCCAGCCAACTGGGCCACCTGGCAACGATCCTACTACGAGCTTTTTAACAGCAGCAGCATTATAGACACGCTATTGGTGCTGGAAATACCGCGGGTGCTGGCACCACTCCACCAATTGTGTGCATTGACACAGGTTTAGATATCATCGGTGGTCGACCCTTGTACGCATGGTGTGGTCCTCACCATTTTTTCGGCTTGAGCTCTCGGGATGATGACACAAGGAGAGGGATTGGAATCGAGGGAAGTAAGCGGTCCCGCCAGAGGTGAGGGGAGACTAGCACCGAGAATCGTTGGCGACGGAGTCTCAAGGGGAATCGCTCTTGATCTTTGGCCGCACCTTACCAAACCCGCCTCTTTCTCTCTCCACGTCGTATGATTCCCTGAGATGTTGGCTTCGGCTTGAGCACTCGGGTTGATGACACAGGAGAGGGATTGGGGCCCGGGGAGGGAGGCTGCTGCCAGAGATCAGGCTCGAGAGACAAGCTTTGAGATTTCGTCGCGAGGTACTACGCTGCTAGTGGATGCATCCACGTATGCTGTGTAGTGTGTAGTGTGGTGGCTGCTGCTGCCACGTACCATCCTACAGCACGTAGAGGATACTGCTGGTGCTAGTGGATGTGGCTGCTCATAGCATACCATACACCGTACCATGCAGGGTCAAAACCTTTGGATAGCCTAACCTATGGATGGCTCTCTCTCTCTCTCTCTCTCTCTCTCTCTCTCTCTCTCTCTCTCTCTCTCTCTCTCTCTCTCTCTCTCTCTCTCTCTCTCTCTCTCTCTCTCTCTCTCTCTCTCTCTCTCTCTCTCTCTCTCTCTTCTCTCTCTCTCTCTCTCTCTCTCTCTCCTCTCTCTCTCTCTCTCTCTCTCTCTCTCTCTCTCTCTCTCTCTCTCTCTCTCTCCTCTCTCTCTCTCTCTCTCTCTCTCTCTCTCTCTCGGAAATGTCAGCGCGGTAGCGATGACAGCGAGAACACATATAGGTGGGAGGGGAGAGGCCCTGGGACTGCTAAGGCGTGACAACCGCCTTACTGCTCTCGGGACTCCGAATGGTAGGGTTGGAATGGCGGTGACATGGACGCGCGCGTGGTGGAGATGGACGGGAGGGCCCACAACCCGTCCGGTGGAGCGCGTGGTGCGGGTGGACGGCCGCAGTCGGGCGGACGACGAGCGGCAGGCCTTTGGTCGCTGGGTGAGGAAGCGACCGAGGGTGGACGGGGGAAGGCGCCGCGGGGACGGGTGCGGCCGCCGTTCGCTCTCGCCGACGTGGGTGCTTGCCGTTGGGGGCCCGCAGCCGGCCGGTCGCGGTGGCCGTGTAGGCGGAGTGGGTCGGGATGCGTCGCGTCTTGCAGGGCTGCAGAGGCGGCTGCAGGGCATCGCGGGCGGGCTGGCGGTGTACGACGAAGCCCCGGACAACGTGTCCAGCTCGACCTACTCGTCGACGCCCTCACTTCCAGGGTGTCGAGTGGCTCCGGGTAGGCGGGCGGACGCGGGGCTCCCTCTGGCGAGGGTAACGTCGAACCGCATCGACGTGGAGGCGTTGGCGGCGATGACGGTGTCGGTCGATTCCGCGAGGTGCTGCCGATGTTGATGGATCCGGTAGCGTTTGCGGAGGCGTTCGTGTCTGGGGACGCCGCAGGCGGGTGCCGGGTGCCGTCGCGCGGGATGGAGCGACACCGGGCGACTCTGCGGTCGTGCGGGGTGGCGAGCGACGCACGTTCGCGGCCGGCATTCGCGATGAAGGCGTTTACCACGCCGAAGAAGGACGGACGAACGGCACGTCTCGTTCTGGATGCCCGGCCGCTGAACGACGCGATGCGCCGGCCGCCCAGCATGGACCTGCCCCGGCTGCGCGACTTCATCGCCGAGGTCGAGAGGCACCGGTTCGCCATGCAGTGCGACGGCGTGTCGTACTTCTACCAGTTCCCAGTAGACGCGAGCATTTCGCGATATTTCGGGATTGGTATGAAGGGGTGCGACATGCTGTTGAACGTGCTGTGCATGGGGTGGTCTTGGGCGCCGTGCATTGCGCAGCGCGCGTCGAACGTGCTGGTCCGGGACCTGGGCCTCGCCTGGGTGGACAACTTCCTTGTCTTGGGTGGGACGCTGGACGAGGCAGAGCGGAACGTGGCCGTTTTTCGGAAGCGGGCGCAGGCGGCGCGGGTCGAAGTGCGGGCGGAAGGCGACGACGCGCTGTGGCAGGTTCGCTCGCGGTTCGTGTGTGTGGGTGTGGAGTTCGACCTGGCTGCCGAGACGCAGCGGCACAGGCTCGACCCGGCGTGGGCGGAGCGGTGGGTCGGCGGCAGCGGGATGACGGCGGTGCTTTCCGGCAGAGCGACGGCCCGACAGTTCGCCGAAGTTTTCGGGGGCGCCGTCTGGGCGACGGACATCCTGGCAGTGCCCCGCTGCCACTTCGCGGCGTTGCTGTCGTTCGCGGGAAGGCTCGGCGGGCGCATGGTGGACGCCGCAGCGCCGGTGTGGGACGAGGTCGTCGACGTTCCTCCGTCGGCAAGACGGGAGCTGGGCGCGCTCCGGAAGATCGTCCGGGAGAACCCGTGGGTCGTGGGCGGCGTTCCTGAAGACACAGAGGGAGCGTCCTGTGGACGGACGCCAGCTCGCGGGCGTGGGCGGCGCTGCTGGAGGCGGAAGGCCGGTTCGTGGATGGGCGGCAGGGCGTGTTCGCGGGACCGGACGCGGACGCCCACATCAACTTGAAGGAGATGTTGGCGTTCGCGGAAGGTGTGGTTCGGCTGTGCTGGGCGCCGGGGGCGCAGCGGTGCCGCATCGACAACGCGGCGGTTGTCGGCGCCGTGGCGAAGGGGAGTTCTTCCTCGTACGCCGCGAATCGCGTTTTGTCCCGGTCTCTTCGTGTTGCCGAGCGCAGAAGGATCGTCCTGTGTCCTGGCTGGGTGCCGTCCGGCGAACAGCAGGCGGACCCGCACACGCGGGGAGCCTCGTTGCCTCGGTTCCCGGCGCCGCTTTCCGCTTCGCGGTGACGTGCCACACCCTTTGACTTGTTTTATGTGTTCTCGGAAATGTCAGCGCGGTAGCGATGACAGCGAGAACACATATAGGTGGGAGGGGAGAGGCCCTGGGACTGCTAAGGCGTGACAACCCCGCCCCTGCGCTCTCATCCCGAGAGAGAGATTACTCGCACCATCACCACCGTTCAGAGAGCACAGCACGGTCTTGATGCGATGGTATTCCAAACGGTGAGAGAGTCAGGCCGAGGGCGGGTGAAGGCGGGCGTAGTGATGGCCCTCCCAAGGTGGCCATGGTGTCGTCATAAATCGGACCGACTGCTAGGTCAGGGGAGCAGCAGCAGCCTCCAACACAAGCAGGGCAGCACATTCCTGGTTCGCGGTCCGAATGCATGACGAGACGACCAGCTGCAAGAGCTTTTCTTTAGAGCGATTCGAATGAGTGTAAACGCCTGACGACACGGTAACGATCGAAGAGGTAGTCACCTCGTGACGAATGAACAGGTCATCGCTACAGATACTATGCATGCGTAAAAGTACGCCTCCGAACCCCAACTGCAGCTAATGCTACACTCCCGCTTGAGAACCGCTTGAGAATGCACTGGCCGCAGCTTCCTTCCTTTCTGCGTTACACTGCTTCGCAGCCCCGTAGCAACTGCCGCCGGCGCGGCGCTTCAGCCTTTCGCGATGACAGTCGACAGCGCAGAGCACCACATCTCTTTTTCCTTCCTGCTCGCCGTGCGCAGCAGCAGCAGCTTCGATGCCCCCTTCTCGCTGCTGAAGCGGACAGCGAAGTACCAGTAGCCAGGCTCCTTCGCCTCCGCATGAATGGTGGCATCAACATCGGGAACCAGGGTCGTATTGTACGTGTACGGAACGTCTCCCTGCGTGTGGGTTGTTCTCTTTTTCTCACCCTCCGAACTTACCTCGGGCTTATTTTGGACCGGCCGCGTTGCTGCCCTCAAACCTCGCACTCGTGTGCTTGCTAACAAGAAAGGTAAACGGCAGCTAGACCACTAGACTGCACTACTTGTGCCACGGGGGAGTTGCTGTTTCAGTACTGATCCTCGGTGTGAAAGCATGGCCTGACGATCCTTTGGTCTCGATTCATGTTCAAGGGATGAAGCCGGAGGTGACAGAAAAATTACCACAGAGAAAAGCCACGTTGGTATCGTTTGGGGGATGGACGGCATACCTTTGGCTTCAAGTCGGACTCTCCGCGGTAATACGTAATGCCTCTCGCTGTGGACCGCATGTATCGCTTCTTCCAATTGCGCCTCAAGGTGAGCTTAGAGCCGATGGAGTACCTGTCAGGTAGAGCAGTGTGAACACCTTATATCGGGACAGGGGCGTCAAGCCGGGGTCGAAGCCGTCGTTCGACAAGCTGAAGACGGTTACAGTGCACGTGGTATCGACACGGACCTTTCGCTGTCCGCCAATTCGCACGATCGCATGTCTGCTGCATACGCTATGTATCATGTGGCACAATCATGCATAAGCTCGGTCCAGTTGTTAGTTCTTTCGCCACTTCGCTATGGGAGGCACCAGATGTGCCAATCCTTGAGGACGCAGCACAGCCCGATCCTGATTTACTGGAAAGGGATTTGAGGTACACTTGTTGGGACCCGAAAGATGGTGAACTATGCCTGGATAGGACGAAGCCGGGGGAAACCCTGGTGGAGGTCCGTTGCGGTGTTGACGTGCAAATCGCTCGTCAAAGCTGGGTATAGGGGCGAAAGACCCATCGAACCATCTAGTAGCTGGTTCACTCCGAAGTTTCCCTGGGAGCGCCGGCTTCGGCGCGAACGGGTTCGTGGCACCCCCGGGGCCCTTCCCCAGCGGCGCGAGCTGCACCTTGTTGTCCAAGGTGGCCACAAAAGTGCGGCTTTCCATCTTCGCCGCCGGGGGGGGGCCGGCGGGGTGTCACGCGCCTAGCAAGCTTGCTTGAGCTTCGGCGCGTCAAGATGGAATCCTTACGTTTCTGAGCGAACTCCTCATATCCACTCGCCAAAAGCGAGGTTGGAGGGGTAGGGAGGGGGCTTGATCACATCAGAGAGAAAGAAATGCGTAGTTTTGTTTTACTATTTTACTTGTTTGTTGTCGCCAACATATTGTGGTTGAGGTGTCATTCAGATGTAGATCTAAAGCCGCCCACGTCAAAAAGTTTTGTTAAGCATTGAGTTCTTTTGAGTACATGGAACCACATGGATTTGCACGCACTCGTTAAGCAGCGGCTGCCAAAACTTGCCGCGACACCTATTTGATGCAAGGTAAAGGAGAAAGTTGGAAGTAATTGATGTTTTGTTGGGACGCTCGTAGCTTGCTGGGTCAGGCGCGCCAGGTACGTGCTGGGCTAATTCCTGTCTGGGCTCGGACTGTGAAGTCCTCTTGGGTTTCCGTCGCAAGTTCTCTCGTGTATGCCTACACCGAACCAGTTTGCGAACGGGTTCCAGACCTTGCTGTGACAAAAACGCAAGGGACAGAGAGCAAAATCCTGGTTGTGACAAAAACGCAAGGGACAGAGAGCAAAATCATGACTGTAGGGTTGCGGGCTTGCATCGTTCGTCTTCCGACGATGGGGAGACGTCGACGCACTGCTTGACCGAGCACCATGCTTGGCTGAGAAAGGCGTCGACGAGGAGGTGAGGCAACAGCTGCTACGAATGATGAACTGTTCCAGCGCACTCCCGGGGCGCCGAAGCCTCGAGCTCAGACTGCAAAAAAAACGAGGTTTGCTGGCACGAAGCACAGGTATTCGAAATCTCGCCGCCAAGGTATTCGAAAATCTCGCCGCCAAGGTATTCAAAAATCTCGCCACCAAGGTATTCGAAAATCTCGCCGCCAAGGTATTCGAAAATCTCGCCGCCAAGGTATTCGAAAGTCTCGCCACCAAAGTATTCGAAAATCTCGCCGCCAAGGTATTCAAAAATCTCGCTGCCAAGGTATGCAAAAATCTCGCCCGTTGCAGCGTTGCAGTGCATCGGACAGCGAGAGTACTGCTCTCCGACCTTCTGTGTTTCAGCAAGCCGCTTCTGCTCTCCGACATTGTGCCCCGTGCTGGTCGGCCACCGCGGTGGCCACTGGCTCCTCACTTCGGAGCCTTCCGCCAACCCACCAGAATTGTGCTTTCTTCCGCCTCGTACCACTGGCAAATGGACTTGCGACCGGGAAGGTTGCAGGTACCACGAGGACACCCTCGACCAGCCTGGCAGAAAGTACCGCGGCGCGAGTAAGCCGGGTCAACAGGCGTGGCTTGAGGGAACACAGAAGCCTGGCATTTGGCTGCTTTCCGGTGGCTGCTTTTTGGTGTGGACGGACACCAGCTCGCGGCCGTGGCCTCCAGCGCTGCTGAAGGCAGGGAGGTCGTTTCCGGAGGACGGGAGGCAGGGCATGTTCGCCATTTCACACTCCTCTGGCTTTTGGCTGCTTTCCGGTGGCTGTTTTTTGGTGTGGACGGACACCACGCGCGGCGAAGCGATGACTTCGAGAACACACACAGGTGGGTGCGGAGGGTCGACCCCCCTCCCTGTCCCTCCCAGGGAGCCGCCCTGTATCCGATAGATATGGCATTTGGAGACCGGCTCCACTCATCGTAAAGAACGCGAACCCGAATTTAAAATGGGTCGCTCGCTGCTAGGAGTTGAGTTTGATCAATGTAACATCAAGGCAGCTCTTACAAAGACCAGCCACAGTCAACGCCGCGTGAGTGCGGGCTTTTGATATTTATCATGTTTCAACCCCCCTAGTAGTAGTAGTAGTAGTAGTAGTAGTAGTTTGAACTTGGTATGCAGCAACAATCAGTGACGATAGACTGCGCAAGTAGTAGTAGTAGTCCTACTCCGGGAAGTCAGGGCCAAGAACGGAGCCATCTTTACAAACAAACGAGTGACAGAAGGTGGCCGCTTGAGCGGCGCCAATCCGAGCGCACACGCGTCGGCAGTATTTGCACTTCAGGATGGGGCTGCCGTCATGAGCGTCGACGGCTAGCTAGTGTCGGCAGAGGGTGCAGTGGTCGGAGCAAGCTTGAACGTGGCAGGTCGGTGCCGCTTGTTACCATAAAAAAAAAAAGAGGACGAAAGCGCACAGCTCGATACGGACAGTCGGGCGCACGAGACCCTCAGTTTGGGGAAGGAGAACCCGTCGACCCCCCGGTGTGACACGGGGCACAGCCGCTTGAGCCCGGGCGGAAAACAATCAAACCTCTTCGCGGTACTTTGTTGCTCTGCACGAACTACAAGCGTTTTCAAACAAAAAAACCGCTTGTAGGTGGTTGCTGGTGCGGGAGACGATGCTAATGACGCAGTTTTTTTTACGTTGATGGCCACAGCTGATGCTCGATGAAGAGGCTTGCCAGGTGATGACCGCTGATTTCCATTTTGAGCCCCCCAAGTTCAAAGCCGGGCTTTGAACCTTGGATTGGGACTTTGGGATTTGGGTCCTGCGGCAACCGTACTACCAAAACGTGGGTGTGCGCGCTCGGAATCACCTGACGTGAACACCCGCAGACCCGGGTTTGCGGGTGAACACGTCGGCAGGCTGGAAGCAGTGACCTTGCGGATTCGAACACCGATGATCTACTACTACTAACCTGTACGGCGGTCTTGGTCAGATGCACAGTCGACATTGCGCGAGTGACGGTGAAACTGCCGAAGGGAAAACCGCCACGGGCACACGCACAGGGGGCACCACTCCGCCCCCCATCCTGCAGACCTACCACACGAATCCGAAACAACCCTCCTACCACGGCACGCATGAGGTCAAGATACACTTGTATGCTCGCCAAGGAAAGACGCCACGTGTGTGCCTGCCACGAACGTCGATCGGGACACTGGACTTAAAAAGACGGGCATGCAAGGGTGGATGGGCACGAGGGGTGAAGGCACAATGTATCTCGGGAAACAACGGGGCAATAATAACCATAGTACTCGTCGGGATAGGTATGAATCTTTTTTTGTAGAACGCGATCTTCTTCGATCAAAAGGAAACTCGGCATACTTTTCAAGGTAGCCCTCGACTGGTCGGCAGGTATCTTGCCACAGCTTAGACATCCCTTCATTGAGTTGTCGTTGTATCACGTGCATGAGAAGGGTGGGGAAGGGTGGGGAGAGGGGAAGAGTTTTTGTGCTTTTTTTTTGCTGAAAAGTTGATTCAGGGTATTAGTTTGCAGATATCTGGGTCTTGCAGATTTAGACCGGCAAGAGGGGTGGTTTTGGTGGTGTGTTCTGGTCGGTTGTGTGTCGTGACGGTATATCTTGGTCTAAAAGTCCCGTGGCTCGTACCATATGGGAACGCGCTCCAAAAACACTCAAATTGGTAACAGGCAGTCTCGTCAGGCAGCTACAGGGGTGGATCTATCATGTGTGGGCCACTCTTAGCTCGTGGGTTACTCACTGTCAAACAGGACCTTGGCCCGGTAATGAAGCACAGTGGTAGCTGCAACCTGCCGACCCGAAGCTGAAGGCAATTGAACGGCAGCCGCTGGGTCTCAGCAGCGGAGGCTCAGCAGCCTTCCAGCACCTTCAGCACACTGCTCACACCCCCCGCCTATACTTACTTTGAAAACCGTTTTTTGAACATTTTTTTTCCCCGGCCAAGTTCGGTTTGCAGTGAGACCGTCGGTCTAAATCTGCAACGGAAACTAATCCCCTGAGTTGATTGACAACGAGATGATGCCGTCAGTGTAGACCGGTTATCCGGCGGAGAGTTCGACTTTCACGCGTTGGATCATCAAGAGCAAGAGCTTCGCGTTGTTCGACCCGATCTGTGAGTACTCCTTTGCAGCCACCAGGCTGCCCTGCTCTATCGGTTTTGCTTCGGTGCGAGACGGCGGAAATGGCGGACGAAAAAAGGTAAAGGGGGCAGGAAGGAAGCACCGCGAACGGAGTCTGTCATACACTTGTTGCCGCGCCTGTCAGCCGGAACGGAGGCCGGGCAACTGCGTCCGCCATCGCCAGGAAAGAAGGGGTCGACGGCGCGCGAACCGCGCACGGCGGGACGAGGATAGAACGAGAGATCCAAGGGGGGCAGTGTGGAGGGGGGGGGGAGGGGGGGCTTGAGGAGGTCGTCTTGCATTTACGGACTCGAAACTGACGGACGGAGGAGAGGCATTGATCGAAGGGAGGGACACCCGGCTTAACCGTAGACAAAAGTTCTCAGCTATTCATTCAGCCCCGACTCCACACTGCCAACTGGACGAATCCTGCAACCGATCATCCAGCCAATCGGCATTCGGAAGCCGAAGCCTTACCGCAGACAAACTACTGGATGGATGCTGCAGCAGAACCGTTGCTGTCTGCATACAGGTAACTGGGTGGACGTTGTGTTGAGCATTCAACTACCGGAGAGCGATGTGCCTTGCTTCGCAGTCAACCGCGGCACAGTTAGCTATCTGAGAGCGCTGCGCTTCACTGCACACAGTACAACTGGAAGGATGCTCAGCAATCGGAGGGCAATGTGCCTTAACGCATACAGTCAACTGAATGGGTGGTGCGTTGAGCACGCAGATCGGAGAGCGGTGTGCCTTCCTGCGCAGTAAAAAATCGGCGCATTTAGCCATCAAAGAGCGAGGCGCCGTATGTCACACAGTCAACAAGGGCTCCGCCTTGTTTGGTTTGACTGCAGATGGCAAGAGATACAGGCGTCCAAACCCGGCCGAATCAGGTATGCAAAATAGGACGAAAAACAGGGCGCACCCCCCTCGTGCACGCCGCCACGGGTGCGCGGGTTGTCGCGATTGAGTGAATGATTGGGAAGGGAAGAACGTGGGTCCACCTCGCCCGTTTGTATCTCTGGCGGTGCCTTTGCTGGCAGCCAGCGGCTTGTTCTTGATTTGTGTTGCCGACAGCCAACTTGGGTTGATGTGCAGTCTGGAGTCTTTCGACGTTTCTTGCTATCCTTCCTTGATTCATTTTTTTCTACTGTTTCGTGAAGCCGGTATTTTTGCGTCTCCGGTTGGAGGCGGGGGTGAGGGCGAGCAAAGCGCACTGTGCTTTCTGTCGGTTAGTCACTTCCGTTTTCGACACAACCCCTCCCCGCCCGAGAAGGGCTGAGACTTCGGCCTCTTCGAGTATTTCCCACAACGCCGGCGTTGATTCAGAAAAATGGCCGTGCCGTTGTCTGCACACTTTGAATTATTACCCGCCAGTTGCGAAGATTGATGACTCCGGGCGAAAGTGCTGAACAAAAAGATCAATGTGTCGGTGGGAATAAGCACCGGACGGGCGAGTGGGTTGTGCTTGGTTTCGTGTCTCACTCGTGGCAGTTACGTCGGTTGGGCCGCTCTTGCTTTTTCTGGTTTCGGACACCATACACGACGTGGGGGGGAGGCATGCATGATGGTAGCCCCCCGTCCGCAAAAGGGTAATCGTCGAAGATCAGAGAATCTCTTACAAGACGAAGAAAGCGCCATGTCAATGGCACACACCACTCGCTTTTTCCACACAACTCGACCTACTCCGAACAGTAGGTGTTTTGGCCAGGATCTGACGATGGACATGATGTTGTCGTTCGCTCTTCCTGGAGCGAAGGCCGTCAATTCGGTGCCCGCGGTCCCACTGATCTGCGCAAGCTCACGGCTTGTTTAAAAAGATCGATGGGATGAAGGAAGATAGTGCGGCGGGTTGAACGCTGCACGGTGTACTCCAGCACCGGTTAACTGCGCGGTCAAAGTGTCGGGTGCGGGTACACACCCGCAAACCCAGCGTGCCACACCCGCGAATACAGTGTGAATCCGGTGCTGGAGCACATCGTGTGCCTCTCGTGCACACACGCCGCCGCGACACCTGCCGCGACATGCAAGTGCTGCCATGCAAATGCTGTCGCCATGCAAACGAGTCTGTCTCGCTGAGACCCTACCTACGGCTGCGGCACACGCATTGCTCAGTACCCGGTGCACCAGCGCCTGCAAGAGAGCGGCCACGGCGCACTCGTATCCGAAAGGGGTGAGACGAGAAGCTTGTTTATGATAGAGCCCTATGCGAAAGCCTGCCTCTCGACGAATTGTTGCTTGCCGTGCGTTCGCAGCACTTTATCGTAATAACGTTTGGTCGGCCGATGTATTGCTGCTCTCGCCACACACGGTCCAGTTAACCACCCGGAGCCCACAGACTCCGGGGGGATGGACGGGCGCGTTAGAGTCACGAATATTTCCGAGCATCCGGACCGGCACATCCGATAGCATCGAAGGGTTTCACGTAACCAAATGCACCTGATACCAGTATCGCCCGCTGATAGCACCTGGGCGATACAGTGGGTGCCGCGGTAGTCGTCTGGCCAACCACGAGACGCGTCAGCTGGATCTAGTGACCCATAAGTGGGTTATGTTCGAGCCAAAGAGCCGGTCCTGAGGAGTGATGAACCTTGCGTCGTCAATACGACAATTTGCTCGCACTCCTTAGTCGGCGTCGCTTTTGGCCTTTTTCTTGACGACCTTCTTCTTTGCCGGGGATCCCGCAGGCGCCGAGAACGGCGACCCTCCGATTATGTCCGCTGACAGCCCGGGACATCGACTGCTTCCGCACTTTCTTAACCGCCGCTGGCCGGCTCACCAACGGGGGCTTGGGGGAACTGAGCGGTGTCGGTGACAAGGACGACACGGACGAGTTCATGGAAGAGCTGCGGGAGAACGGAGGGCGCGGGGCGGAAGGCGCCGCGTGCCTGCCGGAGGTGGCCTTCCGGGAGGCCGACAGGTTCGGGTTCGACGCCGCCCGCGGAACGCGGGGCAGCGGAGCGCCGGACGGCCGGAGAAGGAAGAGAGTTGGCCCGCCGACTCTCTTCGAATGAAGCCCTTCAGCGCCAGGCGTCGACACCCTCCTCGACGGGGGCCCCTGCACCTGGGCGATGCAGTAAGGTGTCGTGGTAGTTGTCCACCCAGCCAAGAGACACTTCGGCCGGGGCTAGTCTGCCTGTATGGCCCGGTAAGGATGCCGATAGTGTCGTATTGACGACGCAAGCTCGTCTCGTCCACGAGATGAGCTTGCGTCGTCAATACGACACTTTGCTCGCACTCCTCAGTCTGCGTCACTTTTGACCTTCTTCTTAACGACTTTCTTCTTTGCCGGGGATCCCGCAGGCGCCGAGAACGGCGACCCTCCGATGATGTCCGACGCCATGCTGTCCGCCCGGGACAACGACTGCTTCCGCACTTTCTTAACCGCCGCTGGCCGGCTCACCAACGGGGGCTTGGGGGAACTGAGCGGTGTCGGTGACAAGGACGACACGGACGAGTTCATGGAAGAGCTGCGGGAGAACGGAGGGCGCGGGGCGGAAGGCGCCGCGTGCCTGCCGGAGGTGGCCTTCCGGGAGGCCGACAGGTTCGGGTTCGACGCCGCCCGCGGAACGCGGGGCAGCGGAGCGCCGGACGGCGACGTGCGGCCGGAGAAGGAAGAGAGTTGGCCCTCTTCGAATGAAGCCCTTCAGCGCCAGGCGTCGACACTCTCCTCGACGGGGGCCCCTGCACCTGGGCGATGCAGTAAGGTGTCGTGGTAGTTGTCCACCCAGCCATGAGACACTTCGGCCGGGGCTAGTCTGCCTTTATGGCCCGGTAAGGATGCCGATAGTGTCGTATTGACGACGCAAGCTCGTCTCGTCCACGAGATGAGCTTGCGTCGTCAATACGACACTTTGCTCGCACTCCTCAGTCTGCGTCACTTTTGACCTTCTTCTTAACGACTTTCTTGACGACTTTCTTCTTTGCCGGGGATCCCGCAGGCGCCGAGAACGGCGACCCTCCGATGATGTCCGACGCCATGCTGTCCGCCCGGGACAACGACTGCTTCCGCACTTTCTTAACCGCCGCTGGCCGGCTCACCAACGGGGGCTTGGGGGAACTGAGCGGTGTCGGTGACAAGGACGACACGGACGAGTTCATGGAAGAGCTGCGGGAGAACGGAGGGCGCGGGGCGGAAGGCGCCGCGTGCCTGCCGGAGGTGGCCTTCCGGGAGGCCGACAGGTTCGGGTTCGACGCCGCCCGCGGAACGCGGGGCAGCGGAGCGCCTGACGGCGACGTGCGGCCGGAGAAGGAAGAGTTCGCCGACGCGAACGAAGCGTTCAGCACCGGCGACTCTCCCGGCGTCGACAGCCTCCTCGGCGGGGGGGCCGCGCCCGCCGCCTTCTTTACTTTCTTCGCCGCCGGCTTCGCCGCCCCGCCAGCCGACGGAGCCGACGCTCTGCGTTCCCTCGCCGGACTGCCCTTCCCAGCGGAGGCAGCCCTGCCCGCCGTCTGGGCGACCCCCCCTTGTTTCTCCGCGGGTTCGCGGCTTCCCCCTGGCCGGTCGCGTGCGTTGCCCGTCGCTTCTTCCGCGGGTGCGCTTTCCCCTGAACCCGATGGCTTCTGCGCGGATACCACGACCTGAGCACCCGGGGATGCTTGCGAGCCTAGGGGTGAGTCCGATTGATCTCCTCCTTCCGCTGGCTTTTGCGCAGCGATCACAACCTGAGCACCCGGGGATGCTTGCGAGCCTAGGGGTGAGTCCGATTGATCTCCTCCTTCCGCTGGCTTGTGCGCAGCGATCACAACCTGAGCACCCGGGGATGCTTGCGAGCCGAGGGGAGAGTCCGATTGATCTCCTTTGCTCGTTTCTTCTTCCGCTGTACCATTGCTTGAACCTGATGGCTTTTGCGCAGTGATCACAACCTGAGCACCTGGAGATGCTTGCGAGCCGAGGGGAGAGTCCGATGGATCTCCTTTGCTCGTTTCTTCTTCCGCTGCACCGTCGCCTGAACCCGATGGCTTCTGCGCAGTGAACACAACCTGAGCACCCGGAGATGCTTGCGAGTCGAGGGTAGTGTCGGATTGATTTCCTTCGGCCGTTCGTTCTTCGGCCGCGCCTTCCCCTGAACCCGATGGCTTCTGTGCAGTGATCGCAACCTGATCAGCATCCGGGGATGCTTGAGAGTCTTCGGCGTGGTGGTCGCCGCTGCCCACCCCATCTGCGGGCAGAGGCGTCGAAAAGAGGATGTCGGACGCCTCCGCCGCATCCTTCGCGGGTCCCAAGGACGCGAGGGAAAGCCCGGATTGCGCGCAGAATTCGTCGTCGGCGGACATCCGGCGCTGCTGGTAGGCTCCGCCCTTGGTGTTGTTGTTGTTGGTGTTGTTTGCAACAGCCTCGGGCGAGCCAATGCACGTGTACATGGACTCGTCTTTGGCGCCCGATTCGGCCATACGGGCCCGGTCCAGCGGTATGCCTGGGTGCTTGCGGTCCCACGTGCTGCCAAGAAGTGTGGCGCCTGCGGGGGTGGGTACGGCCTTCATAGAGTTTCCTTCAGTTTTGAAGGGGATTAATTGAGTCGCAAGCTCTTACAAAGACAGATGGAAAAAATTAGTATGGCGCTTTCTTTTGTTTGTGCGCACTAGCTCCTCGGGAAAGGGGACGTCTTTCCACTTCACCTGGGTCAAGTCCAGATCCTCCTTGGTGGGTGCGGGCATTTTGCGTTTCCTTTTTTTGTTTGTGCGCACTAGCGGAACTCACCTGCTTTGGTAAGGTTCATGTAGTACGCTGCCAACTACTCATTTTTAGTACCAACATTGTTAACACAAAAAAGAAGGTGCTTTTCGGGCGGGGATGTGCGGCCGTCATAGAGACACTTTCGTGTTTACAATGCATTGGTTATGGTAACAAGCTTGCTTGTCTAAATCAAAAAGTGTCGGATGGCAGCGTGCTATGTTGAATCACTCAAAACAGGGTTTACACACGTACGCACAAACAAAAAAGGGAGGTCTTCATTTTCACACACTAACTGTTGCAGCAAGTGAAATTGCACATGAAAAGAGAATGAATTCGCGAATTTTATTATCGAATAGTCTGCCTCTACAACCGTTCAGGAACACCTTCGGAAAGAAGGTTTGTACTCACGTACAAAAGGTTCCAACCAAAGGAATTCAAAACTCTGTCGTCCCTGGACTACTCAGTATCGGAGCGCGCGTAACCCGATTCAACCCATCGCAGATGAGCGGTCCAGACCAGCTCACTCGCCAACGTGTGGAGTTGACCCCGATAATAAAACACGCCGATCCCGCACCAAGAGCCCGGAGGAAATCCGCGGCAAACCCCGAACCTGCGCAAGTATCATGCTCATCTGGGTTTCTAGCGTTCTCAGTCGAAAACTAGGCCGGGAAATGAATTTCTTGTCCCCAGAGGACCCTTTAGGGGCCCCAGGCATGGGTGCATGCTGCCGGCTTAACTCAGTTTTTAGCGTTCTCAGTCGAAAACTAGGCCGGGGTCTTCTGGGTGGTTTCGTGCAAGGGATGCAAAATCGAATCGGTCGCGTGCCAACGAAAATGCAACGGTCTGTGGTATTTTCGACTGTTCCTTGATTTGATGCTCATTGCAGTTCTCCTGCATGCATCCAACTTCGCTTACGCCACCGTGTTGGTTTCTCACTGAGGTCTTTGACCTGTTGTGTCTGTGTGTCTTGTCGTGTGGGGTAGACCCTGTGGAATTGGATGCTGCCAAAAAAATGGCTGGTTTGCGGGTCTGGTTCATAGGAAAACCAATAGAAACTGGATTCTGAATTTTGAGTTTTTCAGAATTTTTTTTGACAAAGGTGAAATTTTTGCTTGGAATTTTTCATTGTGACAAACAGACAGACAGACGGACAACCCACATAAATATATAGTAACCTGCAAACCGCATGACCTCACGTCCGTTCAACTGGTTCGGTAGTTACAGCCTTTGGGAAGCTTTTGTCAACATTTCCTGCCAAGCCGGTGCTTGTGTTAAAAAAAAAAAAAAAAAACAGGCGCTTCGTTTTGCTTGTGCGTGCCGGTTGATCGTTTTCCCACTTGTATTTACCCTGTGCCACATTCAGGTAAGGAATTCTGATCAACCACCAAAACACGCGTCCTACGTCTTTTTAGCCTGCACAACGCATTGAAGGGCAACTAGCGGCTACTAAAAAAAGAGAGCGCAAGGAGTACCTGCGCTTTTCGCCAATTGAGAGCTGCCAGTCTGCGGCTCTTCGTACTCCTCCACTTCTTCTTCCTCGGTGTCTGTGCTAGTGGATGATCCGTCAGCGTGTGCGGGCATGTCGTCCTCATCGTCTGTAGATTGCTCAAGCTTTCGAGCTGTAAGCAGCAGCTCGTCAGTACGGGCCCTGTGTGTGTATGCGTGTGTAAGTTCAGGGCTTTAAGTGGGTAACGGCTGAATTGAAGTATAGCCCACTTGTCACTTTCACCAGTCGGCTTTGAGTTTCCGACACGCTGCTTTTGGGTCCTGTGACTCCTCTTTCCGAAGGGTGGGTGGCGGGATCCTTCGGGGGACGGATAGAGCGTGGGAGGCTGCCAGCTTCTCCATCCGGCACTCGGCTCAAGACTTCTGTTTTCATCTTGCGGTGTTAGCTGCAAGGGGTTTTCGGCCCCGGGCAACAGCTGAGTGTCTTTACATAGGCGGCACATCTCACCCGAGGATGTGGCACGACTAGCTGTTCCCAACTCCTGGTGCAAGCACCCGTCATGGTCGGCAGGGGTCAGTTTATAGAGTCCTGTTCCGAGACTCGCTCGCACGGGGAACTGGCGCGAATTACTTGTCGCCACGCATTCTGCAATGCAACCCCAGTGTATGCGTGTGTTCGTCACGTCGGAAGTGGAGTATGGTCGATTCAATACAGGCCGGGGGCCACCCAAATCGATCCAGGAAATGGGGGCAGCAGAGCCCGGGTGCTTTCATCTAGAGAATGAGAGAGCGAATACGGCAACAGTACTGGGATAGGAATGGCGGGGAAAGAGAGTGTAAGTTTGGGTTAGAATGCAAAGAATCTGCATCGCCGACGGCGCGGTTATCTCTTCGCACGTGATGTGTCATGCTTTCGCCTCTTTAGCTCGTCTTGATCGTCGCGCTCAGGCGCGCGTTTGGTGCTTCGCGGAGTGTAAGACTCCGCGAATAATTAAACAGAAGAAAAGCTTTGTAGTACTGTTTGACAACGGGGGGGGAATCTTAGTATGGCGTTTCGATAGAACACTGCCTCTTGTGGTTGATGCTAGGGTGGAGTGGGGGAAGTTGAGATTGGTGTGTTCGCATACAGCAAGTCCGACAACGAAGCCATCGACGTCCCAGCCTGCGGCAACTGCGAGCTCGGAGACCTGTTCCTGTGAGCGGTCATGCTCGGCGACGCCGTCGTGGACCGAGCGCAGGACCCCTCTCCCACCTCGTCGCCTGTCGCCGGGCCGACGACCGTCCGGAACGAGCCGCCTTCGAACTCGGCCTTCGCCGCCTCTTCGGGCTGCGTCCCGTCCGCCGTCTGCTCTCCGCCGTCACCACCGGCAGCGCCGCCGCAGGTGCTGCCGACGCTTGCCTCGTCCATCCCCAGCACCCGGGCCGTCGACTCGCCCACCGCACCGCCTTCCACACCTCGTGCCGCAGCGCCCGAGCTGCCGCCGGCTACCCCGGTGGCAACCCCACCCAAACCCCCCCCGCCGCCGCCGCTAGCGTGAGTGGCAGAGGTGGTCTCGGGGGGCGGCGTTGCGAACGGGTCTTGCAGCGGGTCCGGCTTCACTGTCACCCTCGCGGATAGCCCGCGCTTCCTGCCGCTGGCGGCGGAGGATGCGGGCGGCGTCGCGAAGAAGGTGTTGGTGGTGGACGGCAGGCGCGAAACGGCCTCCGGGCTGTTCGAAAACAGTGCGGTGTACGCAGGGGGCGGGACGTGGGGGTCCGGCGAGAGCAGCAGGTTGTTCGAGAACTGCGGCATCAGCGAGACGTCGACCGACAGCTCGGAGAGAGCGCAGAACGAGTCTCCGAGAGATGGCTCCGACACGCAGAAGTCGGACGCAGCCATCGACGACCGCACTTTGCGCACGCTGCTTTCCGACTTCCGCGGGAAAAGTGCCACCGGCACCACGACGCCGTCGCAGGGGTCAATCCAATCGACGACGGACAGCAGCAGCTCGCGCCTCCTCCCCCGGTACCTCTGCTCCGCCGCGGTCCGCAGCAGCGCGACCTGGATCCCGCGGATGGCTACCACCGCCCAGCGCCGCCGGGTGACAGGCACCGCCTTCCTGTCGAATCTCGACACCGCGGCCCGGACGTCTGCCCTGTCGGATGCCGTGACCACATCCGCCGCGACATCGTGGTACAGCGCGCCGCAGGCGGCGAAGTGCTTGTTGAGCAGCGGCGCGTGGCCTTTGTAGTGCTGCCTGAGGTGGCCGAGGGTGATTCCTTCGGTTTTCGACGCGCCGAGGTCCTCGCACCACTGGTCATACTCCGTCCGGGACATGATGCTCCCGACGCAGACTGTGCCCCAATACCGGCACTCCCGGAGGTTCCAGTGCTCGTCGCCGTCTTCGTCGAATGTTCTGAAGATGTGCAGAAGCCGCATCAGCGCGTTGTTGCTCTGGCCGAATGCGGATGGGGTTGAAGCTGTGGGGGTAGACTCCGGCGGGCACGAGCAGAACGACGACATGTCGTCCGCTGCGGTGCTGGCGCCGCCCTCCGTGAGCCACGACAGCGGCCGGTCCGGCGCCGCGGCCGCGTTGAGGCAGGCCCCGTGCAGCTTCGAGCTGCCCCGCCCGCGCTTCGGCCGCGTGATGATGACGAGCCCGTGCGCCCAGGCCCCCCGGATCTTCTCCCTGCGCTGCGCCTCCTTCCGCTGCAGGATCAGCGTCGGCGCGTTGTAGTTCAGCTCCTCCGGCTCCGGCGTGCACTTGCAGAACACCTTGAACGGGTGCTTGAACTTCATCTTGTCTCTCGCGTTTCTGACGTTCCCTTATGGGCGTACAGATTGACAAATTCTTTTTCCCGAGGCAAACCAGTCTTTGGACAGAGACAGAGAGGGGGAATGTCCCTCCGTCCGTTGATTATGTTGATGCCCTATCAATATGAGTGGAGTTTGTACACTGGGGGAGAAAAACGGATCTGGCGCTTCCTTTGTTTGTGCGCACTTCCTTCAAACCTGTTTTGTTCATCTAACGGGAGTGAGGATAGTACGCTGCCATCGATCTGTTTTTGTTCTTGACAAATTGCATTTGTCAGACACAAAAAAAAATTAAAGCAGGAGGGACTTTCTGCCAACACGAGCAAGCGCGGCCACATCGTGGTACAGCGCGCCGCAGGCGGCGAAGTGCTTGTTGAGCAGCGGCGCGTGGCCTTTGCAGTGCTGCCTGAGGTGGGCGAGGGTGATTCCCTCGGTTTTCGACGCGCCGAGGTCCTCGCACCACTGGTCATACTCCGTCCGGGACATGATGCTCCCGACGCAAACTGTGCCCCAACCGGCACTCCCGGAGGTTCCAGTGCTCGTCGCCGTCTTCGTCGAATGTTCTGAAGATGTGCAGAAGCCGCATCAGCGCGTTGTTGCTCTGGCCGAAGGCGGATGGGGTTGAAGCTGGTCTTGCTGGACTGGGGCTGATCGCGCGCACACTGGTGACCGACCACAAAAAAAGCTCTCATCGTGCGAATGCTCATCCAACGCAGGTCGCGTATTCGAAATTATGCTAAGGGGAAAAGCCAGAGGAAATGGAGACGTACAACAAATCGACTGCCGAACGATCTTCATGTGTTTTAGCGTCGTTCCATTCGTCGTGCGAGATGCAACAATCTCTGAAACGACGAAATGGAAAGTAGTAAAGAGAAGATCGTGCCACTAAGATGAAGATGAAAAAAGGGCGAAAACGAAGATGAGAAAAAGAAGAAAGCCAAAAAAAGTGAGAGAGAAAAACAAAACAAAAAAAAAAAGCTGGAAAAACATTGTATGTAAGTGCGAGCTCTCTGTGATTGCTGGTGTGTGGACGGGAAAGAAGCTGTTTTTCTTCTGGCAACTCATTTCTTTTTTTCCTTTATGGGCAGGGCTTACGCTCCACGTGTGGAACGTGTGGATTTCCACACGTTAATTCTTTTTGGATTTTGTTCCCCCACGTGTGGATCCACAGGTACTACGTGTGGATTTTGATTTATTGGTCCACATGCAGGGGAGTCTAGGCCCACAGGTGTCGGCAAGTCCAGTAGCGACGCTATTTTTTTTGCCGTCGCACATAAGGGGAAAGGTTTTTTTTTCCCCTCGAACCTTAAGCGCCCACACGTGGACCACACGTATTTTCTCTGAGACCGAAAACGGAGCGTAAGCCCTGTTTATGGGGCACGTTGTGGGGGCCAGGCTGCGGACAGATTGAAGAACCAAGGGTAGGGGGCGGGCAATCTTAGTTTTTGGGGGGGTTGCACGAACGGTGCTTGAAATGGATATATGTTAAAAATCGCACTGGTCCCGTGTTCCGGTCCTTTAAGCCACGGACACGTAAGGCGGATCGTCAGCGCGGAACCTGAGTGTCTGCACACAGGACAGCGGTGTGAGTCTCGGCTGTTTGTAGCTCCCCGGCAGAGGTGGGCAGTGTGCAATCCGAGGCTCTCAGGGCCCAGCATTGTCGTGAAGATACGTCGCGCTGTGTTGAGCCCATTCCTGACACTTTGGACGGACAACCGCTTTGGAACGGGTTCGAAAATTAGATAACATGCAGGGTCAAAACCTTGTGTCTTTTTGGAAATGGCCAACAAAAAAAATATCGGAAAAAAATTGGGCTTTTTGAATTTTAGAATTTTGGAACAAAAACTGCGGTAATTTTTGAGGAAGTTGAGCATTTCTTTTTTTTTCCAAAAAAAAATTTTGGGGGCCATCGGCCCCGCGGGAGCGTTTTAAAAAGACACAAGGTTTTGACCCTGCATGATAAATACGCGGGGCGTCTCCCCGACTTTGGACTACGACTCGATACGACGTGCCGCAAAAGGGGAAGGGGACAGGGTTTTACTATCCCGGCAAAGGTTTTGCGCTCACTTTGTGCAGCTGTTGGATGGTTTGTTGCTTGTGGGACTGAAGGACTGATGCATAGGGGAAAGTGCCGGTCGCAGAGTGCAAGACGGGCTGCTAGTTCACCGGGGGAATACTCCCAGCGTATTGAACCGTGCAACCAAGCCTAGCCCAACGCCTGCAGTGGACCCTCGCTTGGCGCAAAACCCATCAAAATACTCGACGTAGCTGCTTTGACTCCGAATCGAAGGGACGACAGGGGCAAATACAATACAAACACAATCTGATTTGTTCTTCGCTTTGTGTTTCCTGACTCAGAATCCGAGTTTGAGCTGTCAGAGTCTTCACAAGAGCCTGAGATACTCGAGAATCCATTTTCAAGCAGAAACTGTGTCCCTCCAGCATCACGAGAAACCCTTGCTGTGTCAAAGATACATCAGGGAATTAGAGCACAGACACAGAAGGCTGCACTTTGACCTGTTGTTTTGTGTGATTTGTCGTGCTGGGGTAGACCCGCATGACCTCACGTCCGTTCAACCCGTGGTTGGGTAGTTACAGCACTTCACAGGACCCCTTCGGTTCTTTGTCTGGCAGCATCGTCGAGCATTTCCTTCCAAGCTGGCGCTTATGTAAAAAAGATACACGAAACAGTGTTGGCGGTTTGTTTCAAGAAAATACCCCACAGGACCCAACAACGTCGGCCCTCGATTGGTCCGCGGGGTTTTGCGGTGCTGACGATTTTGTCCGATGAAGAGATTGCTTGCAAGGCGTCGTCACCACCGTTCATAGAGCTCAGGTCGTGATGCGAGGGGGTTTTCCAGCCTTCATGAACAGACGACTTGCAAAGCACTGACGGCTCCAGGAGGCGTACCCCCGACGCCGGTTGTGTCCCGAAGCAGCTGGCTTTCGGCTCAGCCCTGGTCACTCACCAGCAAAGGTTTTTGATTATATGGCCGTTGTGCGCACTGATGCCGTAGGGTCACGCGCTTGGAACATTTCCGGAGGTTGGCTCGTCCGTGCCCGAACGAAACAACGGACGATCGGCATCAGCTGATCGATGATGGTAAAAATGACAAAATAAAAAGTTCTTGCTCTTCGCGTGTGCATGAAAACCTTTCTGAGGGGGGAAATCATAGTTTAATGGTTAGGCAGGACACTGCCTCTCATGCGTGCTTGATGCTGGCATCAAGTCTTCTTCGAAGAAAACTGCAGCAAGGGGAAAATATCGTAGAATTGTGTTTGGGCGGGGATCTTAGGGTAACGTTGAGGCAGAACGCTGCCTATTGGGAAGAGGGGGGTGGCTGAGCTTATCGGGGTTTTGGTTGATTTCGTGGCTGTATCTCATGCGCAGCCGTTGTAACGGCGGTGGTCATCTCCAATCGACAGGTCGCTACTTGATGAAGAACACGGAGCCCGTAGTGAGGAGCATCATGCCGAGTTCGCCACGGCCACTCGAACAATGCGAAGGCCGTGAATACACACTGGACCACGTGCTCGCGGAAGTAATAATAAGAATGTTTTCATTAATCAAGAACGAAAAAAAAACTTGCGCAGTTGTATCTTCTTTCTCGCACCTTTTTTACGGACGGCGGGACGCACAGACGCTGCCCACAAAGATGTCACCGTGGGACGATCACGGGCTAGCCCAGGCGTGCTCCGCAACACAGCCTTCTGACTTGCGACTTTTTCGTTCTTGATTAATGAAAACATTCTTGTCGAATTCCTTCGCACGCTCCATGCTTGGAAAGGACCTGGCGGTCGGGGTTGGTAGAGACGTGAGCGTGGGTGGTATCGGCTTCGCTGTGACGCTGAGGCGCGCAGGTTTTTCCTGGGGGCCAGCGAGATCGAGGGACGATGGAATGCAATTCGCAGACTACTAAGGTGTCATCCATCTATGAGTCTCTCGCAATCAGAAAAGTGAACCGTTCAAAGTGGTGGCGCCGGCTGCATGATGAAGAACGCGGAGCTCATGAAGGGGAGCCACGGTGCCGATGCCGACGAAGGGCGGGTCCGCCTTGCCGTCCGGCATCGCCCGCGCGATGCCATCCATGAGCGTCTCTCTCAATCAAATGTAAAACCATTCCCGTTCCAAAAATGGCCAGTGAGGGTCTGCGGAAGACGGGATGCAGTTCGTCGTGCAAAAAAACCTCTCTCTCCATCAAAATGAAGGTCATTCCCGTTGCAAGTCGGACCGCTACTTGATGAAGGAACACGGAGCTCATGAGGAGGAGCATCACGGTGCCGATCCCGACGAAGCGCGGGTCCGCCTTGCGTCCGATATCGCCCGCACCAGGAACACCGCGACGCACACCGCCGCCACGCCCAGCTTCGCGCAGGAAAACTTCATCGGGGAGTACGCGTTCAGCTGGTTCCAAAAGTAGTCAGTGGACAACGAAATGCAGTTCGTGCAAAGAAGCCTTTCTCTCCATCAAAATGAAGGTCATTCCCGTTGCAAGTAGCCGCACCGGCTACTTGGCTCCGCCTTCCCGTCCGACATCGCCCACACCAGGAACACCGCGACGCACACCGCCGCCACGCCCAGCTTCGCGCAGGAGAACTTCATCGGGTAGTACACGTTCAGCTGGTTCCAAAGGTAGTCAGCGGACAACGAAATGCAGTTCGTGCAAAGAAGCCTCTCTCTCAATCAAAATGAAGGTCATTCCCGTTGCAAGTAGCCGCGCCGGCTACTTGATGAAGAACACGGAGCTCATGAGGAGGAGCATCACGGTGCCGATCCCGACGAAGCGCGGGTCCGCCTTGCCGTCCGACATCGCCCACACCAGGAACACCGCGACGCACACCGCCGCCACGCCCAGCTTCGCGCAGGAAAACTTCATCGGGTAGTACGCGTCGAGCGGCGTCTCCGGCGGCACGGGCTCCGGGTCAGCCCGCGCGGCCTTCGGCGTCCCCGGCGGCGACAGCACGCTCTCGTCTGGGGCGGGGCCCCCCCCGTTGGAGAGCGGCTGGGCCGACGGGCGGCGCTGCGGGGCGAGCGCGCGGTGCGCGTGCCCGGACAGCCGGAAGTTCTGCCGCGGACCGCCGAACCCGCGCTTCCCGGCCGACGAGAGGAGCGGCGTCGTGACCAGCGACCCCCGCGACGTCGCGAAGCTCTGCGAGTACGGCGACCGGGTGTGCGGAGCCGCCGTCGGCGTCGCCGCCGCGAACGACGAGTTCGCGGCCCCCGGCACCCGTGAGCTGTGCACGGGCGTCGACGGCCGCGTCGAGCTCCGGCTTCCGCCGAAGGTCGACTTCTGCGGGCTCACCAGCGCAGTGGGCGTGCTGCACCGGGGCAGCGTCGGGTTGCTCTTGTTGAGCGACGCCCGCGTCGCAGCCGGCAGCGCGTGGTGGGACAGAGACCCGCTGTGGGTCGGACTCAGCGGGCACGAAGACCTGCTGGACTGAGGACTCGCGAGCGTGCTGCTCGTCGTGAGGAGGTTCGGGTTCGTCGGGGAGAGCAGCGACCGGGTGGAAAGGGTGGGGAGCCCGTGCGTGAAGGAGCACGCACGGGCCGGGGGCAGCTGCTTGTCGCCGCCGCCCTTCGGGCTCGACGCGGATGCCACGTGGAACGACCGCCGCGCGAGCAGAGGCGACTGGGCCGTCGCGAAGGGCTGCTTCGCGACGGGATAGGTGTCCCTCTCCCTTTCCCTCACCCTGCCGAAGGACGGCAGCTCCGACGACTCTCCGAGGTTGTTCTCGGACGACGTCTGCTGGAGGACGGTGGAGTGGGCGGGGTCCCAGCCGCCGGCTTCAGACCCGCTTTCCGACGTTCGTTCGGATTCGCTGTCTTCGCCGGTCGAGTGCTGGTCGAGGAAGATGTGCTCGGACAGCTGCCGAGACCTGTCCACGCCGGCGCCGGAGAGAACCGACGACCCGCGGGACCGGTGGCTCTTTCGCCGCGAGTTGCTAGGGGACGCAGAGTGCGTCCCGTCGCTCCAGTACTCGGACCCGATGTCCGATGCCGACTTCGGGATGAGGAAGTCGGACGACGCGATCGCCTTCCAAATCGACGTCTTCGCCTTCTTGTGCAGGCGCGGCGGCGTCGCGAGGGCGACCGCCGCAGTCCGCACGTCGAGCCACGCGACCACCGCGAGCAGCAGCCGCCTCCGCTGCGCCTTCGACGCCGCGTCGTACCGCGGGATCGCCCGCTGCAGCGCCACCTGCACGCCCCGCACCGCCAGCAGCGCCCAACGGCGCCGCCCGGCGGCCATCGCGTCGTCCGCGCTCCGGGGAAGGGCGAACGGTGCGCTCCTCGGCGACGACATCCGCGAGTCGACGGATGCCATGTGCACGGAGTGTTCCGCGGTCCCGAGATGCTGGCCGCTGTCACAGCGCAGGTGCCTCGCACCCTCACGCTCGACCGTATGCTCGCTGGAGCCCGCGTGGTGCTCCGTCGAGTCCTCATGCTCCTCGCCCATGAAGGCGAAGTGCACAGTCTGGTCGCCCCCCCCGCCGTGCTGCTGCGACAGCCGGTCGCTCCACGAGGCGAGCCTCCCTTCGCCCTCGCCGTTCCCCCACAACCTCTCGGTTGTCCGGTCGCTCGACCCCGCCTGCTGCTCGGCAGAATCGTTCCGCCCCACTTTCCCGCCGTCTTCCGTCTGGTCGAAGGCCTCCTTAGCCTCCTCTTCCTCGGGGCTCGCGCCCGCCGGCGCGGCCGGCGCGGCGGGCGGCGGCACCTGCAGCGCGGCCGAGCCGCCGGCGACCGACCCCAGCAGGCTGCGCAGGGTGCTTTCCAGCAGCCCCGGCGGCAGCGAGCTCCGCCGGGGCTCCGAGTACACGAGGCTGTTCGCGGTCTGGTCGAGCGTCCCGTCTTCGGATCCGGTCGGGTTCCAGCTCCCTGTGGGTGGTAGTTGTTATGTGCTGGTTTTGAGGGATAGGGAAAAGGTAAGAATTTTTTTTTGCGGTGGCCCCCGCTGCTCTGGTAGTCTGTGCTACACCTCCATTCTTTTACACTCGTTCTCTTTACTCACTACTGTACGTAACTCTCTTCACACTATTTTTCTCTCTTTGGCTCGCCAAAAAAGACTCCTGCGACCGACACCACGAACACAGTGGAGGTCAAATTTTGCTAAGTACAACCCAGCGTTTAAATGTTTAAATCACCTACACCCCTGCTCTGCGCTGTCGGTAATAGACTGCAATGGTACATGCTAAAATCAAACGCACCAAACACTCCAATTTCGTCTGCATAGGAGCACTGGATTGTGTGAGAACAATTTTGTGTTGGGCGGGTTTTTGCAGTTGCTTTCATTCATGAATATTTGCGGCTTCAAAGCCCTTGCCTCATGTCACAAAAGAATCGGCATCTCTCTTCTTGAATCGCGAACGATCCTTTCCGTGGAATGTGAGCACCGCCATTTGAGATTATCGAGGCGAGGTCATGCCAGATTCCTTAGCTATAGAGCGGAGTGCTGCGTTTGACTCACTCAACTTTAGCGTTCTTTCCTAATGAATAATAGTCTCTTTTACTTGCCAGTCTTTGATTTCATTTCATGCGTGGTTGATCATCATAATATTACAACCCACAGAAGAGGTTGTGAACCTTCAATCCTTTATACAATCCAGTTGCGGAAAGCGAAAACAGATGTGGGCATGAGAAGGTGGAGTGTCGGCGACATACCTGAGGGAGCCCCCTTCGGGTCTTCAGTGAGAGGTGACGGGGCTGTAGGAGTGGTGAACGCGCGCGAGTCGAGGATGGCGCCGATGTTGCCGAGGCTGAGCGCGGGCTCCTTGACGTCGTCAGACTCGGCGATCGGAGAAAACATCTCGCACCGTCCTCCAATGGGCTCCGTCGCGTTCAAGCTGTGCACAGTCTCATCGTGCAGGTCCGGCTCCAAGCTGACCCTGCGACGAGTGCTTGCAAACTCTTCGCTCATGACTCTGTGTGTATGAGGTGTGTGTGGGTGGGTGTTTAAGTGCATGGCTTCACGTGGGTAGTCTGAAGCAATGAATAGCCCACCTTGACCCGTCGGCTTTGGGTTTTCGGTCTTGGAAGGGTTGGTGATAGACTATGGAAGGTTGTCAACTTCTCCATCCGGCATCCGGCTCATAACTTCTCTCTTATCTCTTTTTCCCGATGACAACTAGTGTCATACTAGCCTACCCGAAGGCAGTTGATTTATTTTGACAGGTTTACTCTACCGGCATATCTTTTTTCATCTTGCGGTGTTAGCTGCACGGGGGTTTCGGCTCCGTCGCTACAGCTGAATGCCTCAGTACACAAACCCGCTGCCAGCGTTCTCTTTCGAGTTTACGATGGATGATTGTTGTTAAAACCCCCGTAAAGGGAGCCAAGGTAGCATACAGCGAGTCGGAGTCACGGTTGGATCCGGCGTTGGGAGACAGAGGCGAGACGATGGTGATACTGTCAGGAGTTGCGACGGAGCGCATGGGGAAGCGGAGCCTGCGGGAAGCCGTCGAGCTCCTGCGCCGGTTCCGCAGGCGGTAGTTGAACCCTGCCATCTCGCGGTCCCCTTCGTCGGCGCTCTCCTTGTCCTCGTCGTCGTTGGAGTCGTCGTCTGGCTCCTTCGAATCCCGCTTCCGATCGTCCCCTCCTCCCCCTTCGCCGTCGTCCCTGCCACCGCTGCCGCCGCCGCAGCCGCCGCCGCTCCCGCTTCCAACGGGATCCTCTCCGGCGCCGCGGCTGTCGTCGCCGCCTTCGTTACCCGCCGGGCGGCCGGCGTCCTCGTTGGCGTTGCCCCCCTGCGCCGCGTCTTCGCAGCCGCTGCCCGCTTTTTGCTCGCCGTCGGACTCCGTTGCCGCGGGGTTCGACGACTCGCCAGACGCGGGGGATTCCTCCAACTTTGCCGCGGGGGTGCGGGGCGTGCACACTTTGCGCTCGCCGGAGGCCGCTGGGCGGCGGAGGCCGCTTGCGTAAGCTTCCGCCGCTGTGTCTCCCGCGGGCTGGTAGAGCACAGCGTACGCTGTGCACACTTCGTCTCCGCCGTCGCTGTCGGACGGATTGAGGGCAGCCGAACAGCTACCCTCCGACCCCCGGCTGCCGCGGCGAAGGGAGGGCACATCCGCGCCCCGGTGGCCGTGCCCCGGCGCCTCGCCGGCGCCGCTGTCGGACGCCGAGGGCGACGGGAACGGCGTCGACCAGTCGCCCCACAGCCAGCCGCCTTCCTCGTTGTCCGGCGGGCGGCGGTCGCCTTCCGCCTTGGCCGGCCCGCCTTTGCCGTGCGCGCGGATCAGCGCCGGCGGCGGGTCCGCCCGGCCCAGCAGCGAAGCGGAGTCCGAGCGGCAGCTGTTGTTGCACGCGTCGGACTCGGACCGCGAGCAGGCCTCGTCGTCCGCCCCCGACCCCAGCGAACTGCACGGGGAAACCGGCAGCCGAAGCCCCGCCCAGACCGGGTCGACCCAAGCGACCGCGCCGCAGAGGAGACTCCGCCCGGAGGTGAGCTCCGTACCGTCCCGGGACAGTCCCGCTTGGATGGCTCTCACGGCGCAGAGTGCCCACCGCGCCGTGCGCGAGCTCCGCTCTGCGGGGCCGCAACGGGTGGCCAGAGTGCGGAACGCCGTTTTCAAGCTGGCGGCGTCCTCCATGACGACGAGGACCCGCGACTTGACGAGGTTTTCGGGGCAAACGCTCGCGTGCATGCGGGCGGCATCGGGGCCCAGCTTCGCGTAGTGCTGGCAAAGGTGGTGCACAGCAAGACCTCGCGAAGGAGACGCCCGGAGGGAAGTGCAAAGCTCGGCGAAGTCAGCTTCGCTCAGCGCCTTCGCGCTGCACGTCGCGTGCCAGTTGCGGGCCTCGGGGTAAAGCCACATCCGATCGCCGTCGGCGTCAAACGTCAGGAACACACTGGCCACGTGATCTGCCATCGCCCGGTCGTGCTTCAACAAGGTTTGCACGCAGCACAAACACGCGGGCCAACCGCAGGGCGGGTCGCAGAGAGATGGAACGCAGAGCTCACCCCGGCTGGCCGGAGGAATCGCCAAAATGCTGGGCGAGAACGAAAAAGCGGCAGGAACAGGGTCGACAAGGCCATGGGCAGACCCATCCCGTGGATGGATGTCCGTTCGTTTCGAGCCGGCTGTTCTGTGAATCGAACTAACGCGCGCTTTGACAATATTTTCGGGGCAAACGCTCGCATGCATGCGGGCGGCATCGGGGCCCAGCTTCGCGTAGTGCTGGCAAAGGTGGTGCACAGCAAGACCTCGCGAAGGAGAAGTCCGGAGGGAAGTGCAAAGCTCAGCGAAATCAGCTTCGCTCAGCGCCTTCGCGCTGCACGTCGCGTGCCAGTTGCGGGCTTCGGGGTAAAGCCACGCCCGATCGCCGTCGGCGTCAAACGTGAGGAACACACTGGCCACGTGATCTGCCATCACCCGGTCGTGCTTCAACAAGGTTCGCACGCAGCACAAACACGCGGGCCCACCGCAGGGCGGGTCACAGAGAGACGGAACGCATAGCTCGCCTCGGCTGGCCGGAGGAACCGCCAAAATGCTGGGCGAGAACGAAAAAGCGGCGGGGACAGGGTCCGCAAGGTCACGGGCAGACCCATCCCGTGGATGGACTTCCGTTCGTTTCGAGCAGGCTGTTCCGTGAATCGAACTGACCCGCGCTTTGACAATGTTTTCGGGGCAAACGCTCGCATGCATGCGGGCGGCATCGGGGCCCAGCTTCGCGTAGTGCTGGCAGAGGTGGTGCACAGCAAGACCTCGCGAAGGAGAAGCCCGGAGGGAAGTGCAAAGCTCAGCGAAGTCAGCTTCGCTCAGCGCCTTCGCGCTGCACGTCGCGTGCCAGTTGCGGGCTTCGGGGTAAAGCCACGCCCGATCGCCGTCGGCGTCAAACGTGAGGAACACACGGGCCACGTGATCCGCCATCGCCCGGTCGTGCTTCAGCAAACTCCGGACCCAGCACAGGCACGCGGGCCCGCCGCAGGGCGGGTCGCAAAGGAGCGGCAGGCAGAGCGTTTCCGGAACCCGCCGAGAACCAGGACGGACGGCGGCGAAGATGTTCGGCACGTACGCAAAGGCGGCGGGGACGGAGGAAGGGGAAGGTGCCCCTGCACCGGCGGTGGGTGCCGCGAGCTTGGCAAGCCCCGCCGCCCACGACGTGACGATGGCCTGCCGGGCGCGGCTTTCGGCGACCTCGACGGAGGAGGAAGAGGAGGTGCCCACCCGGGACGACGACCTGCCGCTGCCCGCATGCACTCTGCATACCGACGCGAACGGGTGCCTCACCGGCATTCCGCCCCCCCCGACAGGCCCCGGCCGAAGGACGCCACCTCCCCCTAGCGGCGCGACGGAAGACTCGTTTCTTCCGCTTCGGCGGCTGGAATCCACCGTGCACGACAGTGTAGAATGCACAGCGCAGTCGGGGAAACCCAGCCCCACGGCCAACGCCGATTCGACTGCGACGGGCGGCTGTCGATCGACGTGATCAGCACTGGAGGAACCACGTGGCAAACCCCCCGCACGGTGAAGTCCCGCCTCAGAAGCGGGAGCTGAAAGAGTCGCACTCGAAAAGCGACGCCTCCTCCCCTCGGGGCCCACAGTTATCGCTCAAAGTGCGTCGAGAGAGAGAGACACACCAGCTGGAAACCTTGTCTCAAAAAAAAAAAAAAAAAAGAAACGCGCCGGAAACACAACGGTGCCGTGCAAGTGCAGCGGAGTGTCCCCTTTTTCACCCCCAGCTAGAAAGCTGGTTGCCCGAGGGATCTCCCTCCCTTTCAACGTCGGTTTTCACCCCCGCGGCGCGGCTTGAGTGGGGCGCCCGTTGGTTGCGCGCCGCAGACCCGCCTGCCGCTGGGATACTACGATATATTTTTTTGTGTTTCCCGCTCTTTCGCGTTTGAGTGTGTACAAGAAGCGGTATGTCCCGTGTTCAGGAGGCCGCAGTATCCTGCAGCTTTCCTGCGGTAGGAACGTTCCACTTCAGCCCTATGGGTGTGTGTGAGTGTTGCGGACCCGTTTTAACGTGGTGCCTCCCTTTACGAAAGTACGACCACGCTGTGTGTGTGTGTGTGTGTGTGTGTGTGTGTGTGTGTGTGTGTGTGTGTGTGTGTGTGTGTGTGTGTGTGTGTGTGTGTGTGTGTGTGTGTGTGTGTGTGTGTGTGTGTGTGTGTGTGTGTGTGTGTGTGTGTGTGTGTGTGTGTGTGTGTGTGTGTGTGTGTGTGTGTGTGTGTGTGTGTGTGTGTGTGTGTGTGTGTGTGTGTGTGTGTGTGTGTGTGTGTGTGTGTGTGTGTGGTGTGTGTGTGTGTGTGTGTGTGTGTGTGTGTGTGTGTGTGTGTGTGTGTGTGTGTGTGTGTGTGTGTGTGTGTGTGTGTGTGTGTGTGTGTGTGTGTGTGTGTGTGTGTGTGTGTGTGTGTGTGTGTGTGTGTGTGTGTGTGTGTGTGTGTGTGTGTGTGTGTGTGTGTGTGTGTGTGTGTGTGTGTGTGTGTGTGTGTGTGTGTGTGTGTGTGTGTGTGTGTGTGTGTGTGTGTGTGTTAGGTCTCAGTTGTGGGTGATCCCTGCGCGGAATGTAGCCCATTTTTCCGCCCTTTCTAGGTTACTGCCGAGGCTCCTGCCGGCCGCTCGTGATGACTGCCCATTGTGCGGAGCTTTGTCTGGCACGGGCGTTTTGCCTCATGGTTTACATGTTGCTGGCCACAGCACCTTTCCGGGTGCAGCCGTTTTCTCTTGCACGATGCTCGTGGTGGCCCCGCGCTGTTCTAAACTGCGCCTTGTTTGGTCAAGGCTCCCTGCTTCATGACCCGGTTGCAACATGTTGTGTGTGTGTGTGTGTGGATGAAGTTCACGGCTTCAAGTGGGTGCCCGCTTGGAAGCGAAGTCTAGCCTACTCGTCACGTTCCCCGTCAGTTTTGAGTTTCCGATACATTGCACTTGGGTCATGGTAATGTGGGCGCAGGTACCCGGACTCGGTTTAAACTCAATTTGGACCCACAGCTCTCTCCTTCTGGAATCTCTGATGCATCAAACTCCCAGCACAGACTACGGCGCACTTGCGGTCATGGAATCCCCACACGAATCGGGAACGGCTGCAGGGCACAATTCAGGTGGCATTGGTTCATTTCCCTCAGAGCGTTTACCTCCTAGGCAACCTTGTGCTCGTTCGGAAAACGCAAAGAACGGGGATGGGGACAGACACGAGGTTAAAAGGAACCAAAAACAAAATCGAGAGGAAACGTGAAACAGCAGAAGTGGATGAACGAACCGTAACGTAGGCGTGGGAAAGCGAGAACGTGCTTGGAATGGCAGGCGCCCAACGTTTCCTAATCTGCGCCGTGTTTGGATCGTTCAAGCCACGGACACAGTAAGTCTGCAGACACTCAGGTTTCGTCAGGCGGATGTTCGTAGCTCGTCGCAGCCAGCTGCAACCAAACACAAGTGCTCTGCACCGTGTTGCCTCACTGCGTTCATCCACACAAGTGGCTCCCCCGAATGCAACCCCGTAATGAGGAACACTGTCCCCTCCGATGCCCGCCAGCCGAAATGGCTCGACAAGATCACGGGTGGGTTACCCGGAAGGATCTGCGGCCAGCCGCCCCCCTAGGGTTGGCAGTATTAATACAAATAATGCACAATACAACCAACCCTACCCGCCCTCCCGCTATGCATAGGTGCCGCTCCAGACTCACCCGGAGTACTCGGGTTGTAGCAGCACAGGCCGGGGGGGGTTTGCAGCACCACGCCCAATGTCCGTCCATGCCAAAAGCCTAAACTGGAGGACTTGGCGAGTCCAGGTCTAGTGAAAGGCAAGAGTCGCCCGCCACCCGTGAGGACAGGACCACAAGAGGGTGGATTCAAGGGCACAAGTTGTGGCTCATCAGCCCCTGGGCGGAGCAGGTGTTGGCTCGAAATAGTCAGAGCTCGTTCACTCGCGCAGACTGCGGCTCATACAAAACGGTTGATGCTGATGGATCGATGAGGACATGAGGGAGAGCCGGGTTTCGTTGAACGCGGTGCCTTTCGCGTTGAGCTGGATTCAGGACGAAGTGAGAACGTCGCGGCCTGCGGCGGTGAGCTTCTCATTTCCTCCAAACATTCCATGCTCGAGGGGAACGAAACACAACGATGGCAGGCACACTGGCGGGTGTCACCTGCGTTCACGAGCTGCCTGCAGTACGCCGCCTGCAACTGCTAATTACCGGCATTGGATTGTTGTTGAACCGGGTAAACCCCGGGACACCGCTGAGTGTCCCAGGTTTTACCCGGTCTGTCATTTACCCGTTCCAGCTTTAGACCAGTTCAACATTATTCCAATTACGGTACTCGTTCACCGACAGTTCACTGCTAACGCAAGAAATGAAGAAAAATAATTCCGGTTCGGTTCCAGCGTGGGAGGAGCTGATGTCGGGACTTACCTCGGAAATACTCGGGTCGTCGAACGGTTCCTCGTGGTCGCTGTGTACTCTGTTGGATTGGTTGGGGAAAAACACGTGTTGGCTAATACGTTTGTTTCACACACACACACACAAAACCCCCGCAAGAGGCTGTTTGCCCAGCGAGAACTTGCGACCCAACTCCCCCCGTTCGCCGCGCTCGGGAGTTTTGCAGGCGCGATGAAGACCCGCCTCAGCCCGGAACCCTCGTGGGGTACTCTTCGTCTTCCCGTCGTGCGCTTTTGCCCCAGCTCCCACAGTAAACTATTTTCATACTTCGCAGTCGGTCTGACTCGGACAGGTACCAGGGAAAGCCTGCTACACGGGAGCCAAGCTTCACGTGTTCGGCGGTACTGCAGAGCCACGGGCCTACGGGTCAAGTGGCTACCGATTTCTCAAACTAAAGCATCAAGGCTTGGCGGACCTTGGGGCTTGGCGCTCGCGCTGAACGCAAGCTCGTCGAGACGGTCAGCGACAGGGCAGAGCGGACGGGGTTGTGGCTGCCTCCGACTCAAGCTTTGCAAGCTGTGGTTGACCATCACGTTCCTGGACCAGGAGCGGCCTTTTTTCTTTTGCTTTTGCTTTCTTCTTTTCTAGAGTGCAAGTTCGCTTAGGCTTTTCTTCTTCTTTTTTCTTCTTCATACTTCGCAGTCGGTCTGACTCGGACGAGATTTCCGGGGTCCACTGCCTGCCTGACTTTTTTCGTACTTTTCTCGTACTTTTGCGGCGGGGACACACATTTAAGTCGAAAAAGTCGAACCCGGAACTGGAGTCGCCAGACACTGCGCCTCCCAGGGAAGACATGTCGTGAGCCGGTCCGTCGCTATCTCTTGAAACTGCATCGAAGTGCCTGCAGCTGTTTATCACAGTGAATCACCAAAACAAACAGGTCACTCAACTGCCTTCTGGGCTGCTGGACTGACGCTGTCGTCGGGGGGAAAATGTTTCTTCGGGGGGGGGGGGGGGGGGGGGGGGGGGAGGAAAAATCGGAGAAAAAAGATTGATAGCAGAACCGCCACCCAAAGGAACGGTAACACGAGATGTCGACACGGCACCAACTGCGCACCAACTTTGGTTGGTTGTCGGCCAGCACAGCACCCGCTGGGGGCTCCTTGGAACGGTTTCGTAAGGCAGTAGCAACCCTTGATCCTTTTTGACATTGAGCCGGTCCATCCCCTCTTGATAGACCGTGATAGACCGAAGAATACAGCACCGGGCAATTCGGTGCAGCTCTCGGGACTAGGGATGGACCTGATAGACCGTGGTGGACCGTTTTTTTATTGTGGCAGGGGTTCTATACAGCCTGTCGGGATGTGGCTCGAAACTTACGGGCCCCAGGGCGGGCCGACACGGCTACGGGCACGTAGGGGAGGTCTAAAACAAACGGACACGGCGCGTGGGGCGTAGTTGAATCTCGGTTCTGGAAGATATAGTAGTGGCAGGGGTTGGTATTTGACACACGTCTGTTAGTCTAAAAACACTACCACGACTCGATCCTGCTACTGTTCGGCTACCCGGAACTTTTTTTAGTATTCGACCCTAGGTTTGAACCCGCCGCCAAAAGGGGGGATTGCAAGAACGCGGAATGGATATGTGCCCAACACCGCACTGCGCCGTGTTTCGGTCCTTTAAGCCTTTAAGATGGTTCGATACTAAAAAAGTGAGTGCGGTGGTGACGCCGCGCACGGTGGAGTCAATACTGGTAGTGTTTTTAGACAACCGTGTGTCAAATAACTGTTATTATCCGACCCCCCCCTTTACATGAACCACATGGATTAGCATGCACATAGTCTCTGTGGACTACAAAGCGGCTAGCAATTATTGCTCTCTTGTAAGCATTGCGTGCTGCAAAGTGCAAGTGCCATGAAGGCAGGCGAGCACTGTTCACGGGCCCGTGTTACTTTGTGACGTTGTCCGTTGGGGTTGTAAAGCATGGATCAGCACGCATTTGTTCACACAGCGGCCGCCAAAACTTGCCGTACCGCCTGTGAACAAAGTATGAAGCTGCTGATGGTCCGCTCAGACCCATCGTATCGTGATTCCCGTCTACCCTTTCAACCGCTCGGTACACCCGCCTTCATAGCAGGTGAGGGCTGAGTTCGGTTGAGGACTTCTACCGGTGGGCCAGCGTGAGCCGTTAGTCTCACGCCGCATCTTTAGTCACAAGTTGTCGCTGGATTGTGTTGGCTTCCGGTCAGATCTGTTCTCACGTTACTAGTAAACGTAGGTATCGGAAGTCGCCGAATACGAGGAGACGACAGCGGATCGGCCAACCGAAGACACGGTGTACCATCACCCGTGCGCCTTAGTGAGTCTGATCGACCACGGTCTATTATTCCGACGATGCCGTACAGATTTGAACCGTTCGACCTTTTTAGAGTTAAAGTTCGCTTGAAATTCCGGGGTTTTAGGGTCTCCGTGTGACCGTTCATGAATGGGTTCTCTTAGCGCAAGAAAGGGCTGTGTGGTTACGGGTTGTATATTTAGTGCACGCTTTCGTTATGGGTTATGGCTAGCCATGTCCGGGACTGTTTGTGACCGACACCAAGTACATTCCTTCGTGGAGTGTTTTTGTTTTGTTTGTGACGCTCAGCTTTGCGCAGTTTCCCCGGGGGGAAAGGTCTTGGTTTGAAGGTCAGACAGAACGCTTGCCTCCCAAGGGGGGCAAATTTTGCCAGATTGAATCACGTGCATTGACCGACCAGTGGCACTCGGTTGCTCCACAGGCAACGCGCTCCTGCACACACATAGCCTGGGGGTTTAAAGCCTCCGGGTGACCATCGTCGAAAGAAGGTTTTCGGTAGTAACGTAATGGGTGCGCTAATTTCGTTCGTGTTAGGGGCGCATCATCCTTGTAGTCTGTTTGCAGAGTACAAGGATAAACGTCTTTATTTGAAGGCCGCCGAGCGTACTCTGTAGAAAAATTTGGTCGACGCTTCCAAGTTTGACATGGGCTGTGTAGCATGCAGGGTCAAAACCTTGTGTCTTTTTGGTAAATGGCCACCTATTTTTTTCTGGAAAAAAATTGGGGTTTTTAAATTTTAAATTTTTGGAACAAACACGGCAGTAATTTTTGATGAAGTTTTTTTTTTTTTTTTTTTTGAACGCTTACGCCCGCCACTAAACCCAGATTCACCTGTGTTTCGTGTGGGCTACAGCACATTTACCTCCTTTGATCTTTTGCAGCTGGCAGCCTCCTCAAGTATTTCCTACAAAGCAGGTGCTTATACAAAAAAAAATCCAATTATTTTTGGGGGGCCATCGGCCCCGCGGCAGTGTTTAAAAAAGACACAAGGTTTTGACCCTGCATGGTAGATCAAAAAGATAGACGGTAACGAGGCGGGAACGGAAGCAGACCAAACTGAAGAAGCACGCACGTTTCTATAATCTTGGACACGGACTTTCATGGAGATCGTTCTCACGACCAGGGGGCGGAAAGTAGAGAGAAAATCGTGACGTAGGCCCCCTCCCCGTAATCACAAAGACTATGACAACCTACCTTGAATAGATGTGGAAATCATTTCGAAAAATTTTCCTCGTGAAATTGCCTTGCGACTGTGAACAAATATTTTCCTGGTGAAAATGCTATAGCCACAACAGGACTGTGAACAAAGATTTTCCGGGTGAAAATGCCTTGCGACTGTGAACAAAGATTTTCCCAGAACTTCTCGTCACGATGTGGATCGACGATGGCAACCGTACACCGCGAGAGTGAGTAAGACTCTCGGAATAAGTTTTTCGTGGCCGCGCTACCTGAACTCACGACGGCTACAGGCGGAAATTCATCATGATCGCAAGGGATTTTCCTCTGGCCTCGGATCAAGGCCCGTGGTCGCTTGTTTGTGCATGCCGATTGATCAACCTTCCCGCTTGCTGCCCTACCTCAATCGTAGGTCGGGAGTCTGAATCAACCAATCATTGTCTTAGCCTAGGTTGGGGCCGCACGATATTACTCAAGGAAGTGGACGCAAGCAAGTTTCTCCATCTAAATGCGTGTTTGTGCGTCGTGTGGTCATTTTAGGGAGGGGTTGCAAGAACGTGCTTGGAATGGGTATGTGCTCAACACCGCACTGGTCCCGTCTGCGCCGTGTTTCGGTCCTTAAGCCACGGACACATAAGGCGGACCATCATCAGCGCGGAACCTGAGTGTCTGCAGACAGGACTGCGGTGTGAGTCTGGTTTGTCAGGCGGCTGTTCGTAGCTCGTCACAGCCAGGACCACCCGCGTGGCACGTTGTTCCAAAAAAAAAAAAAAACCCCCCGGAAACTCAAAACATGGGGAAACCAAGTGAAAATACCGTTCAACACGGCACGCGTGCACGCGCAATTTGTTGCCCCCCCCCCCCCCCCCCCCCCCCCGTACTTCGCGTAACGCGACTTGCTGCCCTCAGCACGAAACAGTGGAATCTGGTTTGGGCAAAAGTTGTGGTGATATTTTCCCGCTGGTCCACGCAACAGATCTTTTTCAACGACGTTTTGTCTCGGCCTCGGGGACCCATACGTATGTGTGTGGTTCGTGACTCCTCATAAGATGCAGAGCACCGGGCGGCAGGTTTACCACGGCAGGATTACTTCCTCGCACTCGTTTTCCTTTCAGTACTTCAACCATTGGTGCTGCACACGGCAACCCATGGGACAGCAAAAAAAAAGAAAGTTGGCAGCGTTCGAACTTGCCACAAAGCAGGTCCTTCGCGCACACGAGCTCGCCAACGTCTTTTATTTTCTTGTGTTTCCGGCGATATTGGTGCGGCCAGTTGCCCAGCGACGGCGTTCTTTTGAGGCTAGGGACTCTGATCAACCAACCTTTGCCGACATACTCTTTTTTTTTTTATAGTCGTCACGATACATTGCAGGGCAACCCGCAAGATCGCTAGTACAAAGAAAGGGGGAACGTTTTGTTGATTGGGGCGGAGGGGATGCAAGAGCGCACTTGAAATTTGGAATGGTGTGTGCTCGGCACTGCACGGTGGAGTCCAGCCTCAGAAGCTGGAGTCAAAAGCGGGTGGCACACCCGCGTTTCGGGTGTGGATTTTCACGCGTTTTGGGTTGGAGCACCGCTTTTCGGGTGTGACTCAGGCACACCCCTTTTTAACACCAGCTTCCGTGGCTAGACCTCACTGTGTGTGTGTGTGTGTGTGTGTGTGTGTGTGTGTGTGTGTGTGTGTGTGTGTGTGTGTGTGTGTTCCATCTGCGCCGTGTTTCCGTTCTTGAAGACACGGTAGCGGACCCTCATCAACGCGGAACCTGGTGTCTGCAGACAGTCAGCAATGTGAGCCTGGTTTGCCAGGCGGGTAAGTCTTCTTCGAAGAAAAATGAGGCAGAGAAACAAAACCGATAAGGGAGTACACGACTCCGTAGGTAAGGAGGAAGTGAAAACCACGAGGGACTGCCTCGGCTTTTCTTGCTTTTCCTGTCAAGAAAAAATCAGACGAGGGCCATACTGAATATTTGGGCAAACGTCCGACAAAAGTCCGAAAGCTAGACGCATTTCCCAGCAATACTGAAATTGTGGAGCTTGTGCAACAGGCTGCGAACTCTCGGGGTGAGGGTTGCGACGGTACTCAGGGGCTGCTAAACGGCTAGAACACTGACCGACCGAATATCTCGTGGGTGCGGGCCGCTGGCAATGAGCACGACACCACACCGCGTCACGTTGCCTTTAACCTGGCGGATCAGAGGATCAGCCGAGCCGTCGTGGGTGTTCAAGGATTTTTTGACCGGTTGAAGTGCTGCGTGTTGCGGCCCATCGGTATGGCGATGAGCATCACACTAGACCGCGTCACGTTGCCTTCAACAGCTGGTGCTGGCAGGCCACAAAGAAAAGCTGAGCCGTCGTGGTATCATGCAGGTCAAAACCTTGTGTCTTTTTGGTAAATGGCCACCGATTTCTTTCCGGAAAAAAATTGGGTTTTTTTAAATTTTAAAATTTTGGAACAAACACTGCAGTATTTTTTTGACAATTTAACTTTTTTTGGGGGGCGGCAGCGTTTAAAAAAGACACAAGGTTTTGACCTGCATGGTATCAAGGATTTTGACCGATGAAAACCGCGTCGTTGCGGGCTGGCGTTGAGTCATCGGCATGGCGATGAGCACCACACCAGACCGCGTCACGTTCTTCAACAGCTGGTCAAATTTTCGGGGCCTGGCCGCTTTGATTGTGCAATTTGACCTGTACGCCGCTCAGGTTAAACCGCTGCCAACGTTCGTTTTTAGCTGTAACAAGGATATACTCTCTATAAAGGAGGTAGCTACTGGTTATCGCAAAAAAAAAAAAAAAAAAAAAAAGCTGACCCGTCGTGGGTTCAAGGATTTTTGACCGGTTGAATGCCGCCTCGGTGCGGGCTGGTGTTGCTGCAACGCGGAGTCATGGAGTACCACACTAGATCGCGTTGCCATCTTCCGCTAAAAAGCCCCTCGGGGGCGGTTTGCTTCCTTCTTGGCAGGTTCTCTACCGTTCGGGAAGTTGCTTGGCGAAACCCACTGCACATGCGAGCGCTGTTGCGGGCTGGTGTTGATCACCACACCAGACCGCGTCTAATTTTTAGCGTTATTTGTGGATTAGAAGGTCGGTATTTTAGACTCTCCGGTTGACCGTAGAGGCTTGAGTATGGCGGGGAATTTTTAGTACCAGCAATGCACTGTTAACTCTAAAAGAGCCGCTTGGGGGCGGCTGGCTCCTTCTTGGCAGGTTCTCTGCCGGTGCGGAAAGTTGCTTGTCGAAACCCAGCCGCACGTGCGAGCTTCTTGCAGCAGGAAGGCGCAGTGCCAGTGTGGGTGTGTGTGCGTGTGAGTGGCGAGTGGAGAATAAAAAAAAAAGGGGGGGCAAACCGGTGGGGCCTTGCTCTTGCCCCTCCAACCTCGCTTTGGCGAGTGGATATGAGTAGTTCGCTCAGAAACGTTGGGACTCCGACTTGACGCGCCGAAGGCGCTCGAGAAAGCTTGCTGTATGTGTGTGCGACGTTGCTGCCTGTTCGGTGGGCATGCGTGTCGACTGATCCAGAGCATTAACTGTCTGTACCAACCCCGGTTATTCTGGCAAGCCGAAGGCCGGCGGAGTGCCCGACAAGTACCAGGTTCTTGAAGCAGGAGGCGCAGCGCCAGTGCGGCGCGTGTGACGGTTGCTGTCTGTTCAGTGGGCATGCATGTCGACTGATCCGGAGCATTGACTGTCTGTACTGTACCAGAACCTAACCTGAACTGTCTGTACCAACCCCGGTTATTCTGGCAAGCCAAAGGCCGAGGTTCTTGAAGCCAGGAAGCGCAGCGCCAGTGCGGCGCATGTGACGGTTGCTGTCTGTTCAGTGGGCATGCATGTCGACTGATCCGGAGCATTGACTGTCTGTACTGTACCAGAATCTAACCTGAACTGTCTGTACCAACCCGGTTATGCTGGCAAGCCGAAGGCCGAGGTTCTTGAAGCCAGGAAGCGCAGCGCCAGCGCGGCGCATGTGACGGTTGCTGTCTGTCCAGTGGGCATGCACAGAGCATTAACTGCACTGTCTGTACCAGAACCTAACCTGACTGTCTGTACCAACCCCGGTTTTTCTGGCAAGCCGAAGGCCGGCGGAGTGCCCCGACAAGTACCAGGTTCTTGAAGCAGGAGGCGCAGCGCCAGTGCGGCGCGTGTGACGGTTGCTGTCTGTTCTGGAGCATGGATATCGACTGAACACAGACCGGAATGGTCTGTGCCTGCTCCCGGCTACTGGGCCAAGCACCCCCCCCCCCACACACTGTGGCAGCTTTCCGGAAAAAGCTGCCACAGAAGACAAAACCCCCACGGGACAAAAGCATCCGACGACGTCATGGGGCGCGCGAACACGCAAAGCTGCTGCCAGCGGGTCGACACACGGGGTGCCTTGCTCACGATTTCGCTTTTCATGCTTCAGCCTGTGATGGGTGTCGATGATACACACCCACTTGGTATGGGTTTTCGCATGGTTTACATGGCATGCACATGACGCGTGGAGAAAGCGGTTCAGCGAACACGGTAAGAACTTCCCGCTCAAGTACGAGATGTTGCAAGTGTTTTCCATATCCTTCGTTTTCCGGTAACCTTCTCGTGGCTACCGGTGGCTACTGGTAGCTACTCGTGGCTACTCGTGGCTACTGGTAACTACTCGTGGCTACTCGTGGCTACTGGTAGCTACTCGTGGCTTCTGGTGGCTACTGGTAGCTACTCGTGGCTTCTGGTGGCTACTGGTAGCTACTCGTGGCTACTGGTAGCTACTCGTGGCTACTGGTAGCTACTCGTGGCTACTGGTAGCTACTCGTGGCTACTGGTAGCTACTCGTGGCTACTGGTGGCTACTGGTGGCTACTCGTGGCTACTGGTAGCTACTCGTGGCTACTGGTGGTTACTCGTGGCTACTGGTAGCTACTCGTGGCTACTGGTAGCTACTCGTGGCTACCGGTAAGATCAAAAAGCCAGACATCGTGGCTGCCTACAACAAACATAGCAAAATGGGAGGGCTCCATCGCAGCGCACCATCGCAACCCCATGGGACAGCAAAAAAAAAGTTGACCGTAGAGGCTTGGTGTACGGAGGGGGTTGAGGTTTCGAGTGATGTGTCACTTCGTTGAAACCTTGTGAAATTCCCTAACGCGTTTTAGGGGGTGTGTGGGATAGGGTGTGGTCGTTCTGCTACGGCGTTCATCTTGGACTATCGTCTAGGTGAATATTGTGAGTCCTTGCTCTACCAAACACAACAAAAAGCACCAATACATGGCGGTGGAAACTGAGGTGATTCTTCTCCGCTACGAGCGTTTAGGGACCTCGCCCGTGCAGCGACTGAGGTGGCATACTGGCTGCGGCATCGGATTGTTGGTTGCCGAAGTAATCGATGATGAACGGCACCATCGGCACGAATTCTTCGCCGAGAATTCCTGCAAGCTTCGCGTTGAGCTCCTGTGTGGGGGTGTATGTGTGTGTGTGTGTGTGTGTGTTGGAATTCATGTATGGGTCACCCCTGTTGCGGAGTATGGCCCAGGCCGTTGGCTTCCTCACGTCACAGCTGACGCTCCTTCTTGCTGCTCGTGATGACCACGCGCTGTCCGGAACTGTAGCTGTATTTGACAACCGCTCCCCGCTTCATGTCCCGTGTACTGCTGGCTGCAACATGTATCCGGGGGGAGGCGCCTTCTTGTGCACACGGAGCAGCGAGCCGCGTCGTGTTTGGAACACTTCGCTCTCTTATTATTCCCTGTTCGCTTCCCTGTTGGCCGTGCGCCAGCTGCCTTCTTTGCCCCCTCCCCTCAGCTGCCTCCTTCCAGGCCGCCTCGTCGGTAGTACCTCACCGGCTGTTCGCATCCCGCCGCTCATGCGCCTTAACAAACGGGTTTGAGGCCGCTGTGGCGCTTGAGTCGGGGCTCCGTTGGCTCATCGCCTGCAACACCACTTCCGTTCGCGGGGGGCGGGTGTATGGGCAACACCTGACGCGGAGTATAGCCCAGGAGTGTATGTGTGTGTTACGGGAGTGACGGGGTAACAACCTTGTACAAATGCTGGTTCTCGTCGGAATTCTAAGATCTTATCTTATACGACAAAATACTCGAGGGACTGCCTTGTGCTCATTTCGAAGGAGGCTGTTGAACGCTTACGCCCGCCACTAAACCCAGATTTACCTGTGTTTCGTGTGGGCTACAGCACATTTACCTCCTTTGATCCATCGCAACTGGCAGTCTCCTCAGGCATTTCCTACAAAGCAGGTGCTTATACAAAAAAAAAGCACAGGGGTTCGAGCCGACTCCCAGGGACCTTCCAAGGTTCCGGACTTTCGGGAAGCTTCCAAGCTTCCGAACATATCCAACTGATTCCAAGGCGCCAACACAAGTTCGGAACCGATTCCAGTTTCCGGAACCTTCCAAGCTTCCGAACATATGCAACTGATTCCAAGGCTCCAAACCGATTCCAAGTTCGGAACCGATTCCAGTTTCCGGAACCTTCCAAGCTTCCGAACATATCCAACTGATTCCAAGGCTCAAAACTGATTCCAAGTTCGGAACCTTCCAAGCTTCCGAACATATCCCAAGGCTCCCGAGCCGATTCCAAGTTCGGAACCGATTCCAAAGTGCATGGGACGGGTGCATACCTGTCCGTCGCTTTCGGACACCGAGGAAGCGGAAACCGCTTCGAGACACCGCTTCATCTTGCTCAGCCCAATCTGCAGCACAATGTGCTCCTTCATGCGCTCGACACGTTCTTTGGCTTCGGCCGGAGACTCGCTGAGGTCGTCAGTGATGGGACGCGCCTTCTTCGCGTTCTTAAGCTCCCGCGCAATCCGGAGGAGGTCCTCACAATCTCGTCGTGTCGCCTGTGTGTGTGCAGCGTTGCATGCGTTGATAGTAGGCACACATTATACCGAGTTTTAGGAAGAATGGGCGTGGTGTATACTACTCTATACCGGTAGCCACTCCTGTATTTTAGACTTTTCCGAGTTTTAGGAAGCATGGGCGCGGTGTACGCTACCGGGATAGCTCCTCTGAATAGTACTAATCTTCCCTTCGATAGCATACGATTACCTTTAACCACTTAACGGAGGGTCGTTGTGTTAAGGACAGAGGGGGGGAGGGTTAATTTGGGAAAAGGGCGGGCTCCATGGCGAACCTCGGGTATCCGTTGAGAGCTCGGAGCAGGATTTCTGCCCCGATGAAGGACGCATTTCAAAGATTTGTGTCAGATCTTTCGACGACGCAAACAGCGACCACTTTCGACCATTCTTTGGCCTCTCTCCTCACCCGCGAACTTGACACCCGCGAACCGAATTAGCTACCACTACAGTGGTAGTTCGTCCGGAAGTGGTTATTCTTCGATTAACATTGAACTTCCAAGACTGGCGTTTTACTATACGACAGAAAACAAAAAGAACTTACCGCAACGTTGCTGTAAGGCTTCTTCGGGGAGGCAGCCTTCGGGTTCTTCGCGGCGTGCATCGCATCAAGCTCCGCCTTGTACGACGCCGGCTCCTTCTGCAGCATGAGGGCCATCTGCGCCTTGTCGACGCGGATGGCCGCGTTGCTCGCGGCCGGCTTCGGGCCCGGCGACGGCGGCGCCGGGCCCTTCTCGCGGTTCTCCTTCCGCTTCTGCATCGCCCCGAAGAGCTTCCCGAAGAGCTTCTGCGGCGGCGGCGCCTTCGCGGCGTCCCCGCCGTCCGCGGCCTGCTGCGTCAGCATCGCCCGCTTCTCGGTCGCCTTCAGCCGCGCCTTGATCGCCGGCGACGCAAGCACGCCGCTCGCACTCGGCCGCTGCGAAGGCTCCGTCGAGAGCAGCTGGAGGCACAGCGCAGTGAGCTCGGAGGAGAACGGCAGCCCCTTCGGCAGCGGTTGCAGGGACCCCTTCGCGATGCGGGCGATCAGCGACGGCACCGAGTCAGCTTCGAACGGCTTCCGACCGTTGGACAGCATCTCGTAGAGCACGACGCCGAGGGCGAAGAGGTCCGATTTGCTGCTGTACGGCTTCCGTTGGCACATCTCCGGGGAGAAGTAGCTGTACGTGCCGCAGACGGTTGACGCGACGCCGACGGACCCGACGTGCTTAGACACGCCGAAATCACCAAGCTTCACGATGTTCGACGAGGTGAGGAAGATGTTCTGCGCCTTGATGTCGCGGTGGAGGTACCGCTGCTCGTGCAGGTACTGCAGCGCAGAGCAGATTTGGATCAGGATCCAGCAGACGAAGTCCTCGCTGAAGTCCTTGAACGACGCGGCCTGCCGCCGGATCCGCCGGGAAAGATCGCCTCCGTCGGCATACTCCATCACCGTGTAGATCCGGCTGCCCGCCTCGAAGGAGTCGACGTAGCGGGTTATGTTGGGGTGTCCAAGGCTGGCGAGGACCTTAACCTCGTTCTTGCTGTCCTGGATGTCGCGGGCAAGCATGCCCTTCGTGTCGACCTCCTTCGCGACGAACGGGATCCCGTCCGCGTTCCGCACCAGCAGCGCGCGCCCGAAGGCGCCGCGGCCCAGCTCCTCCTCCATCGTGTACTGCCGCGCCCGCAGCGGGCACCCCGCCTCGCCGACGGCACCCATCCTCTGCCGTGCTGCAGGGGTGGTCGGTGTGGTGCTGGTGTTGGTCGTAGGCTTGCTGCTGCTGCTGCTGCTGCTGCTCTTGCCGGTCGGGGGTTGTGGTGTTCCCGTGAGCACTCGTACCGGCGGTGCTGCTGGTACGCAAGCTGCTGCTGCTGCTGTTTTGTTGCTCTTGCCGGTCGGGGGTTGTGCTGTTCCCGTGAGCACTCGTACCTGCGGTGCTGCTGGTACTCAAGCTGCTGCTCTTGCCGGTCGAGGGTTGTGCTGTTCCCGTGAGCACTCGTACCTGCGGTGCTGTTGGTACTCAAGCTGCTGCTGCTGCTGCTGCTGCTGTTTTGTTGCTCTTGTCGGTCGGGGGTTGTGCTGTTCCCGTGGGCACTCGTACCGGCGGTGCTGCTGGTACGCAAGCTGCTGCTGCTGCTGTTGAATGAACCGTTGGTGGTAAGCGGCCTCGCCCTGGACTTGGGCGTAGGTCTGTCTCACTCGGGCTACTTTGCTGAAGCTGGCAGGGGCGCGTTCTTGTCAGTGGTGCTGGTTTTGAGGGACCCCGGAAAAGGCACGAAAATTTCTTTTTCGGCGCGTGGTCTCTCCCGCCGGTTCGGCAGTTTGCGCTACCACGGGGGTGGTTTGGATTCGCAAGAATGGATACGTGCTGAACACCGCACCGGTCCCGTCCGCGCCGTTGGCGGTTGGGGGGGGTGGGGGAATGCCCGGCCGCCTTTTTTTTTCCCGCGTTTCCGACGATCCCGCGGGGATCCCCGTTAACACAGATGTGGCGTCTTTCTTTTTTTCGGGGAGTGTTTCCAATTAAGTTTTTCGCACAAAAAAAAAAGAGAACTAGGGAATGTGGTGGGTTGCAGACGGGGGACGTGCCGCACGTCAACCCCTGGGTGGGCAAGACTTGAACGCCTGTAACCACCCGTGGAGGAGGACGAGGACAAAGAGAGCGAGTGTGAGAACAACGAGACGCAATTCAAACAGGCGGGAGAGCACCCCTGATCACTTTTTGGTCAGGGTGACAGAATGTTCTTGGATTCGTTTATTTTTGTGTTTTCACTTTTCTGTGAGAGTGTGTGTGTGTGTGTGTGTGTGCGAGGGGTGTGGGCGGGCAACTGCGGCTGAGCTACCGACGAACGACGAAGCCGTTTCTTCCCTCCTTTCCTTATTCTTTCTGTGTAGTCACAAGTGCGTGCGGGAGGTGCGACGCCCGTCGCGCACAGAGCTTCCTCCGTGCAGCGAGGGTTCACAGTCGAATGTGTGGGTTCTTCGTGTGTGTGTGTGTGTGTGTGTGTGTGTGTGTGTGTGTGTGTGTGTGTGTGTGGTGTGTGTGTGTGTGTGTGTGTGTGTGTGTGTGTGTGTGTGTGTGTGTGTGTGTGTGTGTGTGTGTGTGTTGTGTGTGTGTGTGGTGTGTGTGTGTGTGTGTGTGTGTGTGTGTGTGTGTGTGTGTGTGTGTGTGTGTGTGTGTGTGTGTGTGTGTGTGTGTGTGTGTGGGTGGGTGGGTGCGTCCTTTTTTCCTCCTGCAGGGATTTTTATGTTGTGAGCGGTTAATTGCGACCGGGTGCAGACGGCAAACGTGTTCGACCGTGTGGTGGGGTGACAACTGAACCGGTCCACCTGCGGCTGATAGACTGCTGATAGACTGCTGATAGAGTTTAAGTTGCATGCAGCACGCTGCCGACTACTACGTTCTGGTACCGACGAGGCGTTGTTAACACGCACGACTCTGCTAGACACTGTGTTACACGAATAGACCCGAGACACCTGTTTTCGGAATTTTCCCACAAGTGTCCCAATTTCAAGCGCTAATGTATTTCTATTGTGGCACTGCGACACACCTGTACGTAACAAAGCGAGCCCGGACACCCCATTTCGTGCAGTGTGTCAATCCAGTGGTGCTCTCATTGGTACACGCCCATTAACCTAAACGCGTGGAATTGAGACACCCCGCCCTCAGCCCCAAAAGTGGCTTGATTACATGCTGTCGCAAATGCATATGCAAGCCTACCCCTTGTGGTACCTGCATTTCAAGCTCACATTGCTTGTGGTATCTGCATTTCAAGCTCACACTGCTGTCTCAAATACATATCATGCAGGGTCAAAACCTTGTGTCTTTTTGGAAATGGCCAAAAAAACTTTTGCGGAAAAAAAATGGGTTTTTGAATTTTAAAAATTTGGAACAAAAACTGCGGTAATTTTTGAGGAATTTGAGCAATTTTTTTTTCCCAAAATTTATTTTTGGGGGTCATCGGCCCGCGGGAGCGTTTTAAAAAAAAAAAAAAGACACAAGGTTTTGACCCTGCATGATATGCAAGCCTACCCCTTGTGGTACCTGCATTTCAAGTTCACACTGCTGTCTCGATTCCGCGGGGAGGGTAGGTACTACACGAACGCTGCGCAGGTTTTTTTTCCTGGAGGAGACTGTTGTGGAACGCTTTCGCCCAGCACACAAACCCCTCCCCTCTTCTCCGTACGGGTTTTGCAAGCGCATTTTCTTCCTCTTGCAATGTGCCACCGGCTGCCTCCACCCGAGTGCGCTCGTTTCGAGAGAACCAAAGGAAGGGGGGCCTCCGTGTTGCTTTAGGGGTTTCCAGAAGGAAAGGTTGGCTGTCCGCCTCTCCCGGAGGGGGGGGCCCAGGGCTAGGTAACAAGGACGTTGGGAACATTGCGCTTAGTTGCGACTCGCCTGTTCATGCAGCGACATGCGATGATGTTAACGGCTGCCATCCGGGACGGCCACTCACCCCTGCCAGGGCGATGGAGTGCCAGTCGTCCCATAAGTCGTCCCATAGAGGCTGACGCCCCATGTTGGAAGTGACGCTTCCACGCGTGACCTGCTAAGGGCGATGGAGCGCCAGTCGTCCCATAAGTCGTCCCATAGAGGCTGTCGCCCCATGTTGGAAGTGACGCTTCCACGCGTGACCTGCAGTTCCGCGGCCACTCACCCCTGCCAGGGCGATGGAGCCAGTCGTCCCATAAGTCGTCCCATAGAGGCTGTCGCCCCATGTTGGAAGTGACGCTTCCACGCGTGACCTGCTAAGGGCGATGGAGCGCCAGTCGTCCCATGGAGATCACACCCCCTGAGCTCCTTCGAATCAATGTGTAAGCGAGCAGCAAAACGCCCACAGTGTAAACGCAGCAAGGCGTCACTCCGCAGGCCATTGCTGGTGGATGAAACAAGGACTAGGACAGATTTACGGGCACCGAGTGTGATTGTGAACTGGTCGCTGCAGTGGCAGCTCGAAATGCCCTCAAGAGTACTGGCGACAAGATACAACGGTGTGGCTTGAGACCTTCCCTCACGTCGGTTTTCCACGCAAACCCCCCGCAACTGCACCCACCGCATGAACAATAGTGCGAGAACTGCGGGAGACTGTTGTTGAACGCGTACACCCGGCACTAACTCCAGCCAGCACTTCGCACCGCCGCTGGTGCAGAATCAGCGGCAGATATCAAGAACTACCAGCGTTGGTGGAACATGCAAATCGGCAGCAGAGGCGTCCGACGACAACGAGGGCTGCAGGAGACTGTTGTCGAACGCGCACGCCCGGCACCAAATCCAGTCAGCACTTCGCACCGCCGCTGGTGCAGAATCAGCGGCAGATACCGAGAGATATACCGGCGTTGGCGGCGCATGCAAGCCGGCAGCAGAGGCGTCCGAAACGGCTCTACCGCAAGCGGCCCACACGGCAGTCTTCACCATGAACTCGGCAAGCCTGTGGGTGCGTGAGGAATGTTGCTTCCACATCCCAAGAACGGGGGAAAGACAGGGTTGCGTACGGCTTGCACCAGCAATCATGAATGTAACCCCCGACGAGGGGATTCCAGGCTCGGGTGCAACGGGGGAAAACGCGGGTTCGAGATTGCGGCGTTTTAGATAGATATGCGCTCATTTTCGCGCGGCAACGTTCGTCAGACGGCGGTGGAAGAGAGCTGTACGAGCATGCGCGCACGCTTTGTTTGTGCGCACTAGCGGAACTCACCTTGGTAAGTTTCATGTTGTACGCTGCCAACTAATTTTTAGTGCCGCAACACAAAATTTGATTGCGTGTCCCACGGTGGCGTAGGCCTGTTCTAGGAACTCGGCTGCACCGTGATGCACCGAAGGTGCGCCCGTCGCTCATCCTCTCGGTCCCTCGGTATACTTGACAAGGCCCTCCACGTGCCTCTAGTTCGGTTCAAGCGCCGCATTGCATCCTTTGACTCGACCTGCAGCGCAAGAGTCTCTCGGCGAGAGAGTTGAAGTATGGTTAAAACGTAGTTCAGTGGTGTCGCCTGAGAGGGGGAAATCTCGGGGCGGCCCTCGCTATGAAGGCGTTGAGCACTGACCGCACGGGCGCGCGGAGGCGGGCGCCACCTCAAAAGGAAGCGGCTTGCCAGACGGACAAGTAAGAGGGGCGCCTTGCGTGTTCCAGCTGCAAAATCAGCGACAACAGTCTCCTTGACGATTCTTCGGTCGGAGAGAGTGATGAATAGAGCCGTCGACTATTAACCGGCGTGACAGAACCTGCGCCACCAGCCGGACACCTGTTCCGCGAAGCTGCGCTTCAGGTTTGCAGGTTCGCTGAAAACGCCAGCCTCTTTCGAGCACCTTTCTCCCAACACACGGGCACCTACCAATTCACCACGCTGCCGGCAGAGCAAACGAACCGACCAGGGTCGTGGGCTTTTCGTGTGAGTTAACTAATTCCAACCACGGCGGGGTCTAGCCCTCAGAGCTGGAGTTGAAGAGGGTGCGCCCGAGTCACACCCGAAAAGCGTGCAAACCCACACTCCAGCTTCTGAGGCTGGACTCCACCGTGAAGTCATCAAAACAAACGAGGAAATGCGCAAGTCTGCTGGTTTGCTGACCATGGAGTCCGCTGACACGTTGTCAGGAAATACGAGAGATAGTGCAGCAAGAACACGAGCTGTTCTCGTTGCCAACATCGCGAGTTGAAGAGGCTTGCAAAGGCGACAGAAAAATCCGTTGTGGCACACAATGTGAGCGTTCCGCTCAAGTACGAAGAGAGCACTGTGCAAGAAGAGATCACACACGACGTTGAGACGCTTCCGCAGCCTACCGTTCCGACACCTCTTGCGCGCCTGGACAGACGTGTGGAGGAAACTTGCTCAGAGGACAACACCACCAACTGTGCGAGTTTGCTAGACTGTTTCAATTTTTGCCAGCCAGCAAATAGCCCCTCGCTTGCAGAATCTGTGGAAAGAGCAACTGCCTGGGATCCCGAGCAACGGCCTACGGTTCCGACACCTCTTGCGCGCCGGACAGACGTGTAGGAAACTTGCTCGAGGACAACACCGCGCGCCATCAACTGCGCAGGTTTGCTAGACTGTTTCGATTTTTGCCAGCCAGCAAGTAGCCCCTCGCTTGCACAATCCGGAGAGAGCAACTGCCAGTCCCAGCTTTCCTTCAGCGTATTTGAAACAGCCTGGGATCACGAGCAACGGCCTACGGTTCCAACACCTCTTGCGCGCCTGGACAGACGTGTAGGAAACTTGCTCCGAGGGCAACAAACACCGCGCGCCATCAAGCGCGCGAGTTTGCTAGACTGTTTTAACTTTTGCCAGCCAGCACGTAGCCCCTCGCTTGCACAATCTGTGGAGAGAGCAACTGCCATCCCCAAGCCTGGGATCCCGAGCAACGGCCTACGGTTCCAACACCTCTTGCGCGCCTGGACAGACGTGTAGGAAACTTGCTCAGAGGGCAACAAACACCGCGCGCCATCAAGTGCGCGAGTTTGCTAACGTATTTGAAACAGCCTGGGATCACGAGCATTTTCAACACCTCTTGCGCGCCTGGACAGACGTGTAGGAAACTTGCTCCGAGGGCAACAAACACCGCGCGCCATCAAGTGCGCGAGTTTGCTAAAGTTTAAAGTTTAGACTGTTTCGACTTTTGCCAGCCAACAAGTATCCCCTCGCTTGCACAATCCGGAGAGAGCAACTGCCATCCCAGCCCTTTCCTTCAGCGTATTTGAAACAGCCTGGGATCACGAGCATTTTCAACACCTCTTGCGCGCCGGGACAGACGCGTAGGAAACTTGCTCAGAGGGCAACAAACACCGCGCGCCATCAAGGTGCGCGAGTTTGCTAAAGTTTAGACTGTTTCGATTTTTGCCAGCCAACAAGTATCCCCTCGCTTGCACAATCCGGAGAGAGCAACTGCCATCCCAGCCCTTTCCTTTCAGCGTATTTGATACAGCCTGGGGATCCCGAGCGACGTGGAAGGATTTTGCACCACTCGACGACGGCGCTGTCCCACTTGCAGTCACCACCAGTTGGCACAGCTCTTCAAACAAACTGCACGAGCAGCCTGGCCAACCCCCGGGCTGGGTGCCTTTTCACCGCACCACTGGTCTGAGGCTAATGGTCGGCAGCACAGTCTTCTTCGGGAGGAAAGGAGTGCGAGAAGGGAAGGGGAGTTTCGTTGTAAAAGTGTTTAGAATCTTAGTTTAATGTTTAGGCAGGATGTTTTGGGGAGAATAGGCAGGCGACACCGCCTCCAGATGCCTGGCAGCAAAGTCTTCTTCGGGAGGGAAGGAGTGCGAGAAAGTAAGCGAGTTTAGTTGTAAGTGTTTAGGGAGGAAAATCTTAGCTTAATGTTTAGGCAGGATGTTTAGGGGGGAGAAAAGGCAGGTGACACCGCCTCCAGATGCCGGTAGCAAAATCTTCTTCGGGAGGGAAGGAGTGCGAGGAGGGAAGGGGAGCTTAGTTGTAAGTGCTTGGGAGGAGAATCGTAGTTTAATGTTTAGGCAGGATGTTCAGGGGAGAATAGGCAGGCGACGGCCTCCAGATGCCTGGCAGCAAATACTCTTCGGGAGGAAAAGAGTGCGAGAAGGGAAGGGTTGGGAAGTGTTTAGGGAGGGAGAATCTTAGTTTATGTGCACGCAGGATGTTTAGGGGGGAGAAAAGGCAGGCGACGCCGCCTCCGGATGACTGGCAGCAAAGTCTTCTTCGCGAGGGAAGGAGTGCGAGAAGGGAGGGGAGTTTAGTTGCAAGTGTTTAGGGAGGACGATCTTAGTTTATAATGTTTAGGCAGGATGTTCAGGGGGGAGAATAGGCAGGCGACGACGCTTCCTGATGACCGGCAGCAAAGTCTTCTTTGGGAGGGAAGGAGTGCGAGAAGGAGTTTAGTTATAAGTGTTTGGGAGGAGAATCTTAGTTTAATGTTTAGGCAGGATGTTTAGGGGGGAGAATAGGCAGGCGACGCCGCCTCCAGATGCCTGGCAGCAAAGTCTTCTTTGTCTTCTTTGGGAGGGAAGGAGTGCGAGAAGGGAAGGGGAGTTTAGTTGTAAGTGTTTAGGGAGGAGAATCTTAGTTTATATGTTTTGGCAGGATGTTTAGGGGGGAGAATAGGCAGGCGACGCCGCCTCCAGATGCCTGGCAGCAAAGTCTTCTTTGTCTTCTTTGGGAGGGAAGGAGTGCGAGAAGGGAAGGGGAGTTTAGTTGTAAGTGTTTAGGGAGGAGAATCTTAGTTTATAATGTTTAGGCAGGATGTTTAGGGGGGAGAATAGGCAGGCGACGCCGCCTCCAGATGCCTGGCAGCAAAGTCTTCTTTGGGAGGGAAGGAGTGCGAGAAGGAGTTTAGTTATAAGTGTTTGGGAGGAGAATCTTAGTTTAATGTTTAGGCAGGATGTTTAGGGGGAGAATAGGCAGGCGACGCCGCCTCCAGATGCCTGGCAGCAAAGTCTTCTTTGTCTTCTTTGGGAGGGAAGGAGTGCGAGAAGGGAAGGGGAGTTTAGTTGTAAGTGTTTAGGGAGGAGAATCTTAGTTTATAATGTTTAGGCAGGATGTTTAGGGGGGAGAATAGGCAGGCGACGCCGCCTCCAGATGCCTGGCAGCAAAGTCTTCTTTGGGAGGGAAGGAGTGCGAGAAGGAGTTTAGTTGTAAGTGTTTGGGAGGATAATCTTAGTATAATGTTTAGGCAGGATGTTTAGGGGGGAGAATAGGCAGGCGACGCCGCCTCCAGATGCCTGGCAGCAAAGTCTTCTTTGGGAGGAAAGGAGCGCGAGAAGGGAAGGGAGGGTTGGTACAGGCACCAGACCTTGAGCTCCGGGAAGCGTACGGCCAGCTTGCTGTCGGAGTCGAGGCTGAAGGTGTTGGCCGGTTTGAGGGCGGCACCGTAGACACACCAGAGAGGTGGCCTGAGGGTCAGGACGCCGGGAAAGGACAAAGCGCAGTTGAGAGAGGGAGGAATCTTAGTTAATGTTCAGACAGAATTGCGTAGGGGGGGGGGAACTTAGTTAAATGTTTAGGCAAAAAACACTGCCTCGCATGCATGTATGATGCTAGCACCAAGTCTTGGGGAGGAATGCTAGTTTAATGTTCACGCAGAATTGCGTAGGGGGAGGAATCTTAGTTTAATGTTCAGACAGAATTCCGTAGGGGGAGGAATCTTAGTTTAATGATCAGACAGAATTCCGTAGGGGGAGGAATCTTAGTTTAATGTTCATGCAGAATTGCGTAGGCGGAGGAATCTTAGTTTAATGTTCGTGCAGAATTGCGTAGGGGGAGGAATCTTCGGTTGGTGTTCAGGATGTTTAGGGGAGAAGGGCACACCGCCTTTCAGGCACGTTCGCTAGCTGGCAGCAATGTCTTCTTTGGGATGAAAGTGGTGCGAGAAGGGAAGGGTGGTTTGTTATGGCACCGAGGGTGGCCTGAGGGTCAGGACGCCGGGAAAAGGACAGACGCAGTTGAGAGGGGGAGGAATCTTAGTTTAATGTTCATGCAGAATTGCGTAGGGGGGAGGAATCTTAGTTTAATGTTCATGCAGAATTGCGTATCTTAGTTTAATGTTCCTGCAGAATTCCGTAGGGGGGGGGAATCTTCGGTCGGTGTTCAGGATGTTTAGGGGAGAATGGCACACCGCCTTTCAGGCACGTCAATGTCTTCTTTGGGATGAAAGGGGTGCGAGAAGGGAAGGGGGGGTTGTTATGGGCTTGAGCTCCGGGAAGCGTACAGAACAAATACCGTCGCGTTTGAGGGCGGCACCGTAGACACGCCAGAGAGGTTCTCTGAGGGTCAGGATGCCGGGGAAAATGACACAGCGCAGTTGTATAGGGAGGGGAAGTCTTAGTTTAGTGTTCAGGCAGAATATCGCGCATGGGGGAAAAATCTTAGTTTAATGTTTAGGCAGGATGTTGAGGGGGGTCGCGTTGTTAATGGTGCTGGTTTTGTGGAATCAGGAAAGGCAAGAAAATTCTTTTTGGCGGGTGGTATCCGTAATTATCACCGCTCTTTTAACACTCGTTCTCTTCTCTTCTCACTACTGTGCGTACTCTTTGGCAGGATGTTTAAAGAGGGGAATAGGCAGGCAACACCGCCTTTCGTTTGCTGGTTGCCTGGCAGCAAAGTCTTTCTTTGGGAGGGAAGGAGTGCGAGAAGGGAAGGGGAGTTTGGAAGTGTTTAGGGGGAGAGAATCTTAGTTTAATGTTTAGGTAGGATGTTTAGGGGGGGGGGGGGGGAACTTAGTTAAATGTTTAGGCAAGAACACTGCCTCGCATGCATGTTTGATGCTAGCATCAAGTCTTGGGGAGGAATGTTAGTTTAATGTTCATGCAGAATTGCGTAGGGGGAGGAATCTTAGTTTACTGTTCATGCAGAATTGCGTAGGGGGAGGAATCTTAGTTTAATGTTCATGCAGAATTGCGTAGGGGGAGGAATCTTAGTTTAATGTTCATGCAGAATTGCGTAGGGGGAGGAATCTTAGTTTAATGTTCATGCAGAATTGCGTAGGGGGAGGAATCTTAGTTTAATGTTCATGCAGAATTGCGTAGGGGGAGGAATCTTAGTTTAATGTTCATGCAGAATTGCGTAGGGGGAGGAATCTTAGTTTAATGTTCATGCAGAATTGCGTAGGGGGAGGAATCTTAGTTTAATGTTTAGGTAGGATGTTTGGGGGGGGGGGGGGGGGGGCGACAACACGCCTCGATGCCCCCCAGGCAAAGTCTTCTTTGGGAGGAAAGGAGCGCGAGAAGGGAAGGGAGGGTTGGGATGGGCACCAGACCTTGAGCTCCGGGAAGCGTACGGCCAGCTTGCTGTCGGGGTCGAGGCTGAAGGTGTTGTCCGGTCCTCGGGAAAGAACGACCATCGTCGCGTTCGAGGGCGGAACCATCGTCTCGAAGTCGTCGACCGACATATCGAACAGCCGCATGAGCAGGCACCGGATGGTCAGCCCGTGGCTCACCATCACGAGGGTCACGTCCGCCCTGCCTTGGCTCACGGTCGAGATGTCGTGGGACATGCTCTCGATGAAGGAGCTGCCCCTGTTGTACACGTCGGCGGCGCTCTCGCCCTCCCGGTAGCGGAAGTAGAACTTCCCGTACCGCCGCCGCAGCTGCAGCAGCTCGTTGCGGGAGGCCGTGTTCTGGTAGTTCCCCAGCTGCTGGTCCGCCAGCCGCGGCTCCTCCTTCGCACCCACGAACAGGGCGCCTTTCGTCATCGTGTCGCGAAGGCGGATGTACGTTTGCTTTGCTCGTTCTGCGGTGTTTCGGTGTATGGCTTAATCCTTGAAACAAGCATTATGACGACTGGCAGGAACCAGGTTTCTTGTGAAGAAACCCTGGGACGAATCAGAGATTCCCCGACACCAGAGATTGTATCGTGTCAAGCCTAGATTTGATGCATTGAGCATTCCATTCATTCTTCAGCTTTCGAAGGGGCCGTCCTCGACCGTATCTGTACGAGCTTGCCACTCATGTATGTTGCCAGGCGTCGTTCCGTCGGAGGCGCGGTGCCCGTTGCCGCGGGTGATTTTAGTTTAGTGTTTGGGCTGAAATTTGCCATCAAGTCGTACTGACGAAGGGATTGCACCCGAAGAAGAAGCGGGGGACTTCATTGCACGGGCCTCAATTGCTTACCCCGCGCACAGCGCGCCACGAAACGTGGCAGTTCGGTGCTGAAGCTTTCAGAGGGTAACAGGGAGGCCTCACCTCCCTGCCCCCTCGCCCTTCCTCCCTCTTGCGTGTGCGTCTGCCCCCCCCCCCGAAGTCTCTAGGCTCTAGTAAGGCTCTAGTAAGGCTCTAGTAAGGCTCTAGTAAGGCTCTAGTAAGGCTCTAGTAAGGCTCTAGTAAGGCTCTAGTAAGGCTTTAGTAAGGCTCTAGTAAGGCTCTAGTAAGGCTCTAGTAAGGCTCTAGTAAGGCTCTAGTAAGGCTGGGTGGTCCTGGCTACGAACAGCCGCCTGACAAACCAGACTCACACCGCAGTCCTGTCTGCAGACACTCAGGTTCCACGCTGATGATGGTCCGCCTTATGTGTCCGTGGCTTAAAGGACCGAAACACGGCGCAGACGGGACCAGTGCGGTGTTGAGCACACATCCATTCCAAGCACGTTCTTGCAATCCCCCCGAAGTCTTGCAAGCTGGTGGATTGAATATTCGCTACTACAACCAAGATCTGCACTCATCCACGCTCCATCGAGGCTCACGCCAACGACTTCGCGGGGTGGACCACGCACTCCTGCGCACGCCTGGCTTTGATACCAGTACGCGGCCAACTATGGGTGGATCGCTTGAGCATCATCCATTTTCGGGACCGGTGCATTCGGCAGGTGAGTAGTTACAACGCATACCATACGGGCTGACGTAGAAGAACATCGGGCTACCCCCGGCCAGCTTTTCGAGGCGGAGCCCCAGCGCCGCGGCCTGCTTGTCTCCGTTCTTGGTGAGCGGAACCTTCCAGTCCGGGAGGTGCCCGTAGATGTCAGGGTTGACCTGCGCCGTGCTTTCGGCGTGCTGCACGAGTACAATGCGCTTCGCGTACTTCGCGAGCTTCTGGTGGTGGTACCCGAAGCACACGCCGGTGCTCGGCGCGGGGGGAGAAAACGAGACGGACGCCGGAACAGCGGCCATGGTCGGGTTCCTTTAACGGTTTCCCTACATGCTACTGGGGGGTAGACCTGTGATGCGTGAGATCGTGGGAGCATGCGTTTGGCGTACTTTGCGAGCTTCTGGTGGTGGTATAGAAGACGAGACGGACGTATGGGTTCTCCAACTGCCTTGTACTATGCGCAAGGGCGAGCCCATAGCGGTTCTGTGATGCTCAGACACGTCTCAAAGGTTTCGCACTATGCGCAAGAGCGAGCCAATAGCAAGTCTGTGATGCTCAGACAGGGGACTCCCTGCCGCAAGTTGCACGTAACGTTTCCGCAGAACCTACGCGGGTACGCAGCTGGTCGGCAAGGGGATGAAAATAAAGTACGGATCCTCGGACGAAAGAGGGCCATAGCCCCGTTGCGGAAAGAAGCTTGCGGAGAGAGAGAGAGAGAGATGCAGATGACTGCGCGAGGCCAGGCGAGAAAAAGGCGAGGGGAGGGGGAGGACGAGAGAGAGAGAGAGAGACAAGCCTCTATTCGGTACGGGAGGGAGTGGGTAAGTGGTGTAGATTCCGTACAGCGCCAAAAAAGTCAAGGACAGACGCCTTCCGCGGACAGCGTCTGTCAGGCGAGCAGCCGTGATTGTCAGGATGGTGTCTATTCACTGCCGCGCAACGCACGACAGGTACACGCTGCCTAGTTCTGTGGTAGCATGTGTCGTCCTAATCCGGGAACAAGTCGGGGAGAAGAAAGGAGCAATCTTTACAAACAGACGAGTGACTTAAGGTGGCCGCTTGAGCGGTGCCAATCCGAGTGCTCACAACAGCAGTTTTGTGTTGCCAGAAAATTCGAAAACTCGTGAGAGGAGTGGTTGCCTCTCTCGAGGCAAGCAGTCGACGACGGGACACAGCGAAGCATCACGACTGTGAAACGTCCGTTTCGCTGACGGGCACGGGCGAGGTTCCGATGATGTGGTGTCCGTTCGGATACATCATCGTACCGTACGCTTCCGCGACGGGGACGTTGATGAGGTTCAGGAAGAAGTCGCAGACCACGGTGTGGCACGAAGGGAGAAACGTGAGCTCGAGCCACTGGTGCAGCTCGACTTTGTTCGAGACCAAGGGCGCCGAAGGGTTGTGGCCCGGGCCGAAGGTGAAGCCGCCCCTGTACTTGACGTCGATTCCCAGCGCCCGCGAGAAGGGCAGGAGGAAAAACGACCCGCCGTGGCACTGCACCTGGCCGTGGCAGGCGAGCTTCCCGAGGTCGTCGGGGCGGGTCACCTTCGTGGAAAGCGGTCGTGTCGAGGCACCCGCGCACGACTTCGACGCACCTCATCTGCACGAGGTGCGCGTGCTTGCCGGCGAAGTCGAGCTCAGCAATAAGCAGTCGACGACGGGACACAGCGAAGCATCACGACTGTGAAACGTCCGTTTCGCTGACGGGCACGGGCGAGGTTCCGATGATGTGTTGTCCGTTCGGATACATCATCGTACTGTACGCCTCTGCGACGGGGACGTCTATGAGGTTTAGGAAGAAGTCGCAGACCACGGTGTGGCACGAAGGGAGAAACGTGAGCTCAAGCCACTGGTGCAGCTCGACTTTGTTCGAGACCACGGGCGCCGAAGGGTTGTGGCCCGGGCCGAAGGTGAAGCCGCCCCTGTACTTGACGTCGATTCCCAGCGCCCGCGAGAAGGGCAGGAGGAAAAACGCCATCAGCGACGACCCGCCGTGGCACTGCACCTGGCCGTGGCAGGCGAGCTTCCCGAGGTCGTCGGGGCGGGTCACGCGGGTTCGGTCGAGCCCTTCGTGGAAAGCGGTCGTGTCGAGGCACCCGCGCACGGCTTCGACGCACCTCATCTGCACGAGGTGCGCGTGCTTGCCGGCGAAGTCGAGCTCAGCCACGTGGGGCGCGAGCTTGGCCGCGATTTCGGTCACCTTCGCCCGCACGAGCAGCGAGTCGTACGACCCGCGCGCCGCGTCTTCGAAGTGGTAGAGCAGCCGCCCGCCGGGCCCGCCGCCCGTCGTCCGGAACGCGTGCGGCTGGTTCAGCGCGTGGACAGCGTCGCTCCCGACGGCGACCCTCACGTGCCCTCCCCCGCCCGCCCGCTCCACGTCGACTTCGTACCACCGGCGGTCGGCGGACACGCCCGCGATGGCCGCCCGGTGCGTCACGTACGCCTCCCCACGCGCCTCCCGCCCGTCGTCCGCGCCGGCTCCCGCGGCGCTTCGGTCACCTTCACGACGGCGAAGTGCGCGGCGGCGACGGCCGCGCTCAGGATTTTCGCGAAAATCCTCTTCGACTTCGACAAAGGTCGCTCGGTTGCAATCGCGACCTTCGGGACGCTCCGCGCGGGGCGCTTCCTCTTCTCCTTCCAGCTCCTGTGGAAGTGCCCCGCCGCCGCCGGCGTACCGCATGTAGGACTCGGCCCGGAAGTGCGGGTCGACCCCTGCAAGCCGGACCAGGACCCTGCGGCCGGGGTAGTACCGCGGGGAGGTCCGCAGGACGTCGGGGTTGCGCAGCGGCGGCCAGATGCCGAGGGCAACGAGCGCTCGCCCGTCACCGACCGACCCCGGCGACAGCGCGGGGAGGCCGGCGTGCGGCGTCAGCACGTGCGCCGCCGCGGCGGCCGCGCGGAAGAAGGCGTTCCTCTCGGCTTCGGAGGAAGCCGAGAGGAGCGCGACAAAGGCGGCGGCGCACCGGCCAGCCGCCGCGTCCCCGGCGGAGCCGGGCGTGGAGAGGACGGTCGACGCTAGGTCCTGCTTGAGAACCACGTTGTTCACAAGCGTGACGCTCCCGCCGCCCGTCGTCCGCGCCGGCTCCCGCTGCGCCTCGGTCACCTCCACGACGGGTGCGAACGGGTCGGCGCCGGTGAAGTGCGCGACGATGGCCGCGCTGAGGATCGCGAACTTGCCCTTCGCCTTCGAAGGCCGCTCGGCGACAATCGCGACCTTCGGGATGCTCTGCGCGAGGCGCCGCCACTTCTTCCAGCTGTGGAACTGGTCGTCGGTGTCCCACGCGACGGTCGTCCCGGGGCGGAGCTTCGAGAGCTCGCCCTGGTTCACCTCCGCGTACGACGGGAGGAGGACGACGAGTGACTTCACGCGCAGCGGGTGCCGGAGCCCCGCTGACAGGGCGGCGCCGCCGCCCCAGTCGTACCCCAGCACGTGGGCCGCGGCGACGCCCAGCGCGTCCATCACCGCCAGCAGCACGTCGACCGGGCCGCCGGCGGCCAGGTTGTGCTCGGACCGCGACCTGTGCGGAGTGCCGGGTGTGTGCCCGAACCCCGGTTGGTCGATCGCTACCGGCCAGACCTCGCTGTACCGCAGGCACGCGAACCACGGCGCGTGCTCCGCCGCGGAGCTCGGGCAGCCGTGCAGCATGAACACCGCGCGGTCGGCCAGCTCCGGGGGGATCACACCGCTCGCTGATGGAGAATCAATGCCCGCAGGTCCGGGGGTTTCACCCCTTACACCCACCGACGAGGGAACATGATTGCACCCACAGGTTCGACCTTTTTGGCTTGAATCAGCCGAGTCGCAGGGCATCGATGCACAGGCCGTCCCGCTCGTTGACGGAGAATCAATGCCCCCAGGTCCGGGGGTTTCACCCCTTACACCCACCGACGAGGGAACATGATTGCACCCACAGGTTCGACCTTTTTGGCTTGAATCAGCCGGGTCGCAGGGCATCGATGCACAGGCGGTCCCGCTCGTTGACGGAGAATCAATGCCCCCAGGTCCGGGGGTTTCACCCCTTACACCCACCGACGAGGGAACATGATTGCACCCATACGTTCGACCTTTTTGGCTTGAATCAGCCGCGTTGGGGAACTCGCAGGGCATCGATGCGCGGGCCTCAGGATGCACGGCGCTGCCAAGGAATTCCTGGGAGATCGCACTGGCCTCCGCGCTTGCTGACGGAGCGGGTTGCGCGTTAGCGAGCCCGCAGGGCATCGACGCACGGGCCTTTCCACTCGTTGACGTGGTGGGATGCACGGCGCCGCCAACGAATTCCTGGGGGATCGCATCGGCCTCCGCGCTCGTTGACCCGCGCGGCGGCGTCACGACGCTGATGGGGCCCAGCCGGGTGGCTACGGTATACCGGACGTATTGGGGGGCCCCACCATGCGCCGCCGCCCACGGCAGGGCGCGGCCGCTGCCTGCAGCCGCCGGAGCCGACTTGCGGCGGGTCTTGGCCGGCTGCGGCGAGGCGTGTCTCCTGACGGGGTGGTTGACGATCGCGCCGCAGGCCACGGCGAAGTCGAGCGTGCTCCGGGTTTCGAACGAGGAGGCTTGGGCGGGCGACACGGTGGCTATCATCACCGTGCGGCAGTCGCCGCCGAGGCTGTCCTGCAGCAGCAGGGTCAGCTTCGAGTTGCGGTACGGGACGTGGCCGGCCCGCGCCGTGATCGCCCGCACCACTCCGACCACTGCGAGGAGGTCCGTGTTGATGGAGATCGCTTGCCGCAGCACGTCGCCGGCGACTTGCGATAGCTTCACCCTCTCGCTCCCTGCGAGGTCCACGACGTTCAACTTCACGCTCCGCCGGTCCCCGAGCGTTATCTGTCAGACGGGTTTGTCATATTTGATGAAGATGTGATCATCTAAGATAAAAGGGTTTCCACAATTCGCTTGGAGTTATCTCTAAAAAAATGAAGGTATTTCGGGTCGGGGGTGTATCCCCTGAGTAATTTTCCCCAAGAAAATCGGCAGACACGGTACTCATGACAAAACGTGACCAGGACGTTGGGACCGTGCGAAGTCGAAGAAGGAGTCCAAAAGCGAACCAAGAAATGAGCGCAAGACGTGCACCTAGGGCAGACCAGGACGTTGGGAACGTGCGAAGTTGAAGAAGAAGTCAGCGCAAGACGTGCACCAAGGGCAGACCAAGAAGTTGAAGAAGGAGTCCAAAAGCGAACCGAGGAATGAGCGCAAGACGTGCACCAAGGGCAGACCGGGACGTTGGGAACGTGCGAAGCTGAAGAAGAAGTCCGAAAGCGAACCGAGGAATGAGCGCAAGATGTGCACACCAAGGGCAGACCAGGACGTTGGGAACGTGCAAAGTCGAAGGAGTCCAAAAGCAAACCGAGGAATGAGCGCAAGACGTGCACCAAGGGCAGACCAAGAAGTTGAAGAAGGAGTCCAAAAGCGAACCGAGGAATGAGCGCAAGACGTGCACACCAAGGGCAGACCAGGACGTTGGGAACGTGCGAAGTCGAAGAAGGAGTCCAAAAGCGAACCAAGAAACGAGCGCAAGACGTGCACCTAGGGCAGACCAGGACGTTGGGAACGTGCGAAGTTGAAGAAGAAGTCCGAAAGCGAACCGAGGAATGAGCGCAAGACGTGCACACCAAGGGCAGACCAGGACGTTGGGAACGTGCAAAGTCGAAGGAGTCCAAAAGCAAACCGAGGAATGAGCGCAAGACGTGCACCAAGGGCAGACCAAGAAGTTGAAGAAGGAGTCCAAAAGCGAACCGAGGAATGAGCGCAAGACGTGCACCAAGGGCAGACCAGGACGTTGGGAACGTGCGAAGTTGAAGAAGAAGTCCGAAAGCGAACCGAGGAATGAGCGCAAGACGTGCACACCAAGGGCAGACCAGGACGTTGGGAACGTGCAAAGTCGAAGGAGTCCAAAAGCAAACCGAGGAATGAGCGCAAGACGTGCACCAAGGGCAGACCAAGAAGTTGAAGAAGGAGTCCAAAAGCGAACCGAGGAATGAGCGCAAGACGTGCACCAAGGGCAGACCAGGACGTTGGGAACGTGCGAAGTTGAAGAAGAAGTCCGAAAGCGAACCGAGGAATGAGCGCAAGACGTGCACACCAAGGGCAGACCAGGACGTTGGGAACGTGCAAAGTCGAAGGAGTCCAAAAGCAAACCGAGGAATGAGCGCAAGACGTGCACCAAGGGCAGACCAAGAAGTTGAAGAAGGAGTCCAAAAGCGAACCGAGGAATGAGCGCAAGACGTGCACCAAGGGCAGACCAGGACGTTGGGAACGTGCGAAGTTGAAGAAGAAGTCCGAAAGCGAACCGAGGAATGAGCGCAAGACGTGCACACCAAGGGCAGACCAGGACGTTGGGAACGTGCGAAGTCGAAGAAGGAGTCCAAAAGCGAACCAAGAAACGAGCGCAAGACGTGCACCTAGGGCAGACCAGGACGTTGGGAACGTGCGAAGTTGAAGAAGAAGTCCGAAAGCGAACCGAGGAATGAGCGCAAGACGTGCACACCAAGGGCAGACCAGGACGTTGGGAACGTGCAAAGTCGAAGGAGTCCAAAAGCAAACCGAGGAATGAGCGCAAGACGTGCACCAAGGGCAGACCAAGAAGTTGAAGAAGGAGTCCAAAAGCGAACCGAGGAATGAGCGCAAGACGTGCACCAAGGGCAGACCAGGACGTTGGGAACGTGCGAAGTTGAAGAAGAAGTCCGAAAGCGAACCGAGGAATGAGCGCAAGACGTGCACACCAAGGGCAGACCAGGACGTTGGGAACGTGCGAAGTCGAAGAAGGAGTCCAAAAGCGAACCAAGAAACGAGCGCAAGACGTGCACCTAGGGCAGACCAGGACGTTGGGAACGTGCGAAGTTGAAGAAGAAGTCCGAAAGCGAACCGAGGAATGAGCGCAAGACGTGCACACCAAGGGCAGACCAGGACGTTGGGAACGTGCAAAGTCGAAGGAGTCCAAAAGCAAACCGAGGAATGAGCGCAAGACGTGCACCAAGGGCAGACCAAGAAGTTGAAGAAGGAGTCCAAAAGCGAACCGAGGAATGAGCGCAAGACGTGCACCAAGGGCAGACCAGGACGTTGGGAACGTGCGAAGTTGAAGAAGAAGTCCGAAAGCGAACCGAGGAATGAGCGCAAGACGTGCACACCAAGGGCAGACCAGGACGTTGGGAACGTGCAAAGTCGAAGGAGTCCAAAAGCAAACCGAGGAATGAGCGCAAGACGTGCACCAAGGGCAGACCAAGAAGTTGAAGAAGGAGTCCAAAAGCGAACCGAGGAATGAGCGCAAGACGTGCACCAAGGGCAGACCAGGACGTTGGGAACGTGCGAAGTTGAAGAAGAAGTCCGAAAGCGAACCGAGGAATGAGCGCAAGACGTGCACACCAAGGGCAGACCAGGACGTTGGGAACGTGCAAAGTCGAAGGAGTCCAAAAGCAAACCGAGGAATGAGCGCAAGACGTGCACCAAGGGCAGACCAGGAAGTTGAAGAAGGAGTCCAAAAGCGAACCGAGGAATGAGCGCAAGACGTGCACCAAGGGCAGACCAGGACGTTGGGAACGTGCGAAGTCGAAGAAGGAGTCCAAAAGCGAAGCAACAACACCAACGCGGAAACGCAACTCGAAGGCAGCCAAGCGGACCTCCCAGGGCAGGGGGGAACCTGCGGCGGTGAAGTAACGAAGCTCATCCGAGTGTCCGATGAACCCCTTGTCAATACCACCCAACGACTGCGACGCGCGTGCGAAACGTCGGACGCTAGCGTCTGTCAAGAGCATGCGTGACTCAGCCGTGTGATAAAGGTGAGATGAGAGGCATCGGCTCACTCTGTCGAAGGACTATACCACTAACGCAACAAGAAGTCAAGAGCATGCGTGACTCAGCCGTGTGATAAAGGTGAGATGAGAGGCATCGGCTCACTCTGTCGAAGGACTATACCACTAACGCAACAAGAAGTCAAGAGCATGCGTGACTCAGCCGTGTTTTAAAGGTGAGATGAGAGGCATCGGCTCACTCTGTCAAAGGACGATGATTGAGGAGAAGGCGTACCTGGTATATCAAATGCGACCGGGAGCTGACCGCGTTCATGCCCGTGCTGCACGTCACCCGCCTCGACGCCGCCTTGGCAGCTAGCGCGAGAGCCTCCGCAGACGTCGAGAAGCCGGCGGCGATCGCGTCCTGCACCTCCATCGCCCCCTTGGCGCTTTCGCGCATCCTCAGCCCGGCCCCGGAGCTGCCAGCGGCGGCGGCGGCGGGCGCCAGCAAGTCCGTCAGAACGCCTTGGTACAGTTGCAGCACCGACATCCGGGCCGCTGCTGCTGCTGCTGCTGGTGATGTTGTTGCTGCTTCCGGTTCGGCATCCGGCGCTGAATCGTCGCCTCCCGGCTGCTCTTCGTCACCGCTTGCCGGACATTCGTCGACTGCTTCGTCCTGTGCAAACGCGGCTGCTGCTGCTGCTTCTGCTGTTGGTTCAGCAAACGGCGATAAATCGTCGTCTCCCAGCTGCTCGTCGTCGCCACTTGCCACTCGGCAGGCGTCGAGTGCTTCGTCGCGTGTGGCGGCTGCCGCTGTTTCTGCTGCTGAATCAACATCCAGCGGCATATCGTCGCCGTCAATTGCCTTGTTGTCGCGTGCGAACTCCAAGACATCAGCGAGCATTCGGGTCAGCACGTTCTGTATGGTGTGCGTCTTCCCGCTCCCCGTCTGCCCGTAGGCGAAAACGGTGACGTTGTACCCCCGCGCGAAGCGCCTGGTGGCGTCTGCCAGGACGCCCTCGTACACGTCTTCCTCGCTGGCACCTGCCGGCAGAACCTTGTCGAAAGTGTACTGGCGCACGCCGCCGCCGCCGGGCGGGTCTGCGTCGGTGTTGACGACGACCGCGCCGCCGCGTTTCGCGCCGACGAAAATCTTGTTGGCCCGCCGGTCGACGCCGACGCAGCTCTGCACGCACCCGTCGCGCGCCTCTCGCTCGAGGGACGGCCGCACCCTTACAATCACCTTCACTCGACTGGATGCTGAGGCTGATGCCTCGTCTTGGCGGGCACGTGTAACCGACATTGATCCGGCCCTTTTTTCCTTTCCCAAGTCTGTGGTACAAAGTCTTCTTTCGCACATGTCAAGCATTGCAAGCATTTGTGCCAATGCAGACGGGCCGCAACCTAACAAATCATTTTCACTCGATTGGATGTCTCCTCTCCGCCACGATCCGGCCCCCTTTCCCTTACCAAATTTGCGTTCGAAAAGGTTTTCGCGCAGCTGCCAATACATTGCAAGCACTTTAGTTGTGTCAATCCCCCACATTATTTTCACCGAAGGATGCGCCATGATCTGTCCCCTTCCCTTTCCCAAATTTGCGTTCGAAAAAGGTTTTCGCGCAGCTGCCAATACATTGCAAGCATTTTGCGCCAAGGCGGGGAGCCGCCCACGCTTCCCGTCGCCTTGTCGACAGTGTACTCGCGCCCGCTGCTGCGGTCTGCGTCGGTGTTGACGACGACCGCGCCGCCGCGTTTCGCGCCGACGAAAATCTTGTTGGCCCGCCGGTCGACGCCGACGCAGCTCTGCACGCACACTGGATGCTGAGGCTGATGCCTCGTCTTGGCGGGCACGTGTAACCGACATTGATCCGGCCTTTTTTTCCTTTCCCAAGTCTGTGGTACAAAGTCTTCTTTCGCACATGTCAAGCATTGCAAGCATTTGTGCCAATGCAGACGGGCCGCAACCTAATCATTTTCACTCGATTGGATGCCGAGGCTGATGCCTGTCCGCCATTGATCCGACCTTTCGTGCATTGTATCTATGTCTATCCCCCTCAAGTGGCAATCTACGCGGGGAAGGTGCCTTTTGGGGCCAGTTGGATAGCAATGGTAACTCCACTGCTAATACATGCCCGAAGAATCCAACTCGATTCAACACCGTGGCCTTAAAACCGCGGGGTCGAGGTGGATACAATTGACCGAGATAAGAACCAACGCTAGCAATACCAGCGGTGTGTGGATGAAACAGGTAACAGGTCAATCGAGTGATAGCACACGACTTCAAGTCGGTGCAAGCCCCCAAGTGCTTCTGCCCTATCAGCTTTTGACGGTAGACTACCGGGTAATGCCAGAATCATTTTCGCCGAAGGAGCTGCCGACTACTAGTTTTTGAGTACCAACACCGCAGCTTGCCGGCACCAAAATTAGTATGGCGCTTTCTTTTGTGCGCCCTTGCGGAACTCACCTGCTTCGGTAAGTTTCATGTAGTACGCTGCCAAATACTCATTTTTTGGGTACCAACTATGCATTGTCAACACAAAAATATTAGTACGGCGCTTTTTTTTGTTTGTGCGCACTAGCGGAACTCACCTGCTTCGGTAAGTTTCATGTAGTACGCTGCCAACTACTCATTGTTTAGTGCCAACTATGCATTGTCAACACAAAAATATTAGTACGGCGCTTTCTTTTGTTTGTGCGCACTAGCGGAACTCACCTGCTTCGGTAAGTTTCATGTAGTACGCTGCCAAATACTCATTTTTTGGGTACCAACTATGCATTGTTAACACAAAAATATTAGTACGGCGCTTTCTTTTGTTTGTGCGCACTAGCGGAACTCACCTGCTTTGGTAAGTTTCATGTAGTACGCTGCCAACTACTCATTGTTTAGTGCCAACAATGCATTGTTAACACAAAAAAGCTTTCGCGCAAGCCAGCATTATGTGCCAGAGCAATTGTGGTGACGTTTCCCTCACTCATTGCGACGCGGGTTGAAGAGAATATGAATATGAAGCGAAAGGGGAAGAAAGCTGGGTTCAAAATCATGTGACGACGGAAAAACAAGAAGACGAAAGAAAAGAGAAGAGACCGAAGGGTGGGGATGGGGGCCAGGACTACGTCAGAAAGCCTCCGCCTCCCTTTCCCTCGCAGCACTCCCCCCCATCCTCACTTCGGTCGGGGGGCGACCGCAGGTCTATCGTCTCTTGCTGAGGACACGCTTGACGATCTTCTGCTCTTCGATCAGGAAGGCACGGATGACACGGTCCTTGACCTGACCGTGGGTGAGGACACCACCGTAGGCACGGCTCACGGTCTTCCTTCTCTTCGGCGCGTTGGCGGCGTCGACGGGGCGCAGGGCCTGTGGTTGGGAGTTCGCGGGTAGGGATATTGCCGTAACTCCAAGGGGGGTTTCCAAAAAAAATCTGGAAGATTTTTTGTACGTGGATTAATGATGAACCGGGTGTATAACCTGGAACACGGAGCCAGGATACGCAGTAGGAGGAGGATGTATCATGCAGGGTCAAAACCTTGTGTCTTTTTTGGTAAATGGCCACCTATTTTCTTTCGGAAAAAAAATTGGGTTTTTTTAAATTTTAAAATTTTTGGGAGTTCGCGGGTAGGGAGATTGCCGTAACTCCAAGGGGGGTTGCCAAAAAAATCTGGAAGATTTTTTGTACGTGGATTAATGATGAACCGGGTGTTAACCTGGAACACGGAGCCAGGATACGCAGTAGGAGGAGGATGTATCATGCAGGGTCAAAACCTTGTGTCTTTTTTGGTAAATGGCCACCTATTTTCTTTCGGAAAAAAAATTGGGTTTTTTAAACTTTAAAATTTTTGGGAGTTCGCGGGTAGGGACATTGCCGTAACTCCAAGGGGGGTTTCCAAAAAAATCTTGAAGATTTTTTGTACGTGACCGCTAGTTGGATTAATGATGAACCGGGTGTATAGCCTGGAACACGGAGCCAGGATACGCAGTAGGAGGAGGATGTATCATGCAGGGTCAAAACCTTGTGTCTTTTTTGGTAAATGGCCACCTATTTTCTTTCGGAAAAAAAATTGGGTTTTTTTAAATTTTAAAATTTTTGGGAGTTCGCGGGTAGGGATATTGCCGTAACTCCAAGGGGGGTTGCCAAAAAAAATCTGGAAGATTTTTTGTACGTGGATTAATGATGAACCGGGTGTATAACCTGGAACACGGAGCCAGGATACGCAGTAGGAGGAGGATGTATCATGCAGGGTCAAAACCTTGTGTCTTTTTTGGTAAATGGCCACCTATTTTCTTTCGGAAAAAAAATTGGGTTTTTTTAAATTTTAAAATTTTTGGGAGTTCGCGGGTAGGGATATTGCCGTAACTCCAAGGGGGGTTTCCAAAAAAAATCTGGAAGATTTTTTGTACGTGGATTAATGATGAACCGGGTGTATAACCTGGAACACGGAGCCAGGATACGCAGTAGGAGGAGGATGTATCATGCAGGGTCAAAACCTTGTGTCTTTTTTGGTAAATGGCCACCTATTTTCTTTCGGAAAAAAAATTGGGTTTTTTTAAATTTTAAAATTTTTGGGAGTTCGCGGGTAGGGATATTGCCGTAACTCCAAGGGGGGTTTCCAAAAAAAATCTGGAAGATTTTTTGTACGTGGATTAATGATGAACCGGGTGTATAACCTGGAACACGGAGCCAGGATACGCAGTAGGAGGAGGATGTATCATGCAGGGTCAAAACCTTGTGTCTTTTTTGGTAAATGGCCACCTATTTTCTTTCGGAAAAAAAATTGGGTTTTTTTAAATTTTAAAATTTTTGGGAGTTCGCGGGTAGGGAGATTGCCGTAACTCCAAGGGGGGTTGCCAAAAAAATCTGGAAGATTTTTTGTACGTGGATTAATGATGAACCGGGTGTTAACCTGGAACACGGAGCCAGGATACGCAGTAGGAGGAGGATGTATCATGCAGGGTCAAAACCTTGTGTCTTTTTTGGTAAATGGCCACCTATTTTCTTTCGGAAAAAAAATTGGGTTTTTTAAACTTTAAAATTTTTGGGAGTTCGCGGGTAGGGACATTGCCGTAACTCCAAGGGGGGTTTCCAAAAAAATCTTGAAGATTTTTTGTACGTGACCGCTAGTTGGATTAATGATGAACCGGGTGTATAGCCTGGAACACGGAGCCAGGATACGCAGTAGGAGGAGGATGTATCATGCAGGGTCAAAACCTTGTGTCTTTTTTGGTAAATGGCCACCTATTTTCTTTCGGAAAAAAAAATTGGGTTTTTTTAAATTTTAAAATTTTTGGGAGTTCGCGGGTAGGGACATTGCCGTAACTCCAAGGGGGGTTTCCAAAAAAAATCTGGAAGATTTTTTGTACGTGGATTAATGATGAACCGGGTGTATAACCTGGAACACGGAGCCAGGATACGCAGTAGGAGGAGGATGTATCATGCAGGGTCAAAACCTTGTGTCTTTTTTGGTAAATGGCCACCTATTTTCTTTCGGAAAAGAATTGGGTTTTTTAATTTTTAAAATTTTTGGGAGTTCGCGGGTAGGGATATTGCCGTAACTCCAAGGGGGGTTTCCAAAAAAAATCTGGAAGATTTTTTGTACGTGGATTAATGATGGAACCGGGTGTATAACCTGGAACACGGAGCCAGGATACGCAGTAGGAGGAGGATGTATCATGCAGGGTCAAAACCTTGTGTCTTTTTTGGTAAATGGCCACCTATTTTCTTTCGGAAAAAAAATTGGGTTTTTTTAAATTTTAAAATTTTTGGGAGTTCGCGGGTAGGGATATTGCCGTAACTCCAAGGGGGGTTTCCAAAAAAAATCTGGAAGATTTTTTGTACGTGGATTAATGATGAACCGGGTGTATAGCCTGGAACACGGAGCCAGGATACGCAGTAGGAGGAGGATGTATCATGCAGGGTCAAAACCTTGTGTCTTTTTTGGTAAATGGCCACCTACTTTCTTTCGGAAAAGAAAATTGGGCTTTTTTAAATTTTAAAATTTTTGGGAGTTCGCGGGTAGGGATATTGCCGTAACTCCAAGGGGGGTTTCCAAAAAAATCTTGAAGATTTTTTGTACGTGACCGCTAGTTGGATTAATGATGAACCGGGTGTATAGCCTGGAACACGGAGCCAGGATACGCAGTAGGAGGAGGATGTATCATGCAGGGTCAAAACCTTGTGTCTTTTTGGTAAATGGCCACCTATTTTCTATTTTCTTTCGGAAAAAAAATTGGGTTTTTTAAATTTTAAAATTTTTGAAACAAACACTGCAGTATTTTTTGATGAAGTCTAGAAAAATTAAATTCCGAATTTTTCTTTTGGGGGCCATCGGCCCTGCGGCAGCGTTTAAAAACGACACAAGGTTTGACCCTGCATGGTATGTGTATTATGTGAGGAAGGAAATCTGATCAACCACCAAACAACGCCGCCTACGTCTGTTAAGCCTGCACAACCCGTTGAAGGGCAACCCGCAAGATTGTTAGAACGGATTGGTCACGCGCATACCCGAAGTATGCACGAAGCTGTGCGCAATGCCTTTAGTAAACGTAGTCTGCGGTGTCAATGACCCAGTCAATGACCCAGTGCGCAACCAGGATACCGAGCCGGGACGCAGCAGCCAACCAAAATGCTGGCACCTTGGCCGAGCCTTGTTCGACGAACGGATCCGAGTACGAAAAACAACGCAGCATACCTTAACACCAGCAACACGCTTGTGGCCGAGGTATCTCGGGGTGCACGGGCCAACGACCTTCTTCTTCTGCGGTGCCATCCTCAGCTTGCCTCCCGGGACGTGCTTCATCACGAACTTGTTGCTCTTCGTCGGGAAAGAGCTGTGCTTGCACAAGAACAGACGCTGAACCATCTTGACTTTTTTTTCTTTTTTCTTCTTCTTGTCGAAAAGTCCTCTGTTTCGGTTTGCGGTTTTGGGGATGCTGTGCATCCAACGATGAATGTTTCCGATGTGTCCAATGTGAGTATCTCGGAACGTTGATGCACTCTCGGATGACACATGCAGTTACTGAGAGTCTAAATGGGCTCCTGTTGCCATCTTGTCGGTGTCGCTTACGTCTTGTTATCAGCAGGGCAGTCTATTTCCAATATGAGTATCTCGGAACGTTGATGCACTCTCGAATGACACATACAGTTACTGAGAGTCTAAATGAGCTCCTGTTGCCATCTTGTCGGTGTCGCCTACGTTTTGTTGTCAGCAGGGCAGTCTATTTCCAATATGAGTATCTCGGAACGTTGATGCACTCTCGGATGGCACATACAGTAACTGAAAGTCTAAATGAGCTCTTTTTGCTTTCTCCAAGACAAGCTGTGTGATGGGTATCGTGTGCGTCCTGTGGTCGGTGTCGCTTACGTCTTGTTATCAGCAGGGCAGCCTATTTGAGAATCAGTATCTCGGAACGTTGGCGCAAAGGAGGCTTCCACTCTGCAACAAGCTGGCAACCGGATGGAGACACGGGAGTTGTGGCCACGTACAGAATCGACCCATCTTTGTGTTCCCTGCGCTCAGTACCGTTTCGGTTCACTTTGTCTACGGCCCCTGGTACGGCATCAGCACACATCTCCTTAAACGGCACCAGTGCGTTCTCCGCGCTCTCTCGAACGACGGCAAAAAAGAGCAAGAAACATGAGAGAGAAAAAAGCGAAACGACCACGACAGAGGAGATTCCGCCGTCGAATCCGCGTGCCTACGTTTTTTTTTTTTTTTTTTTGGGGGGGGGGGGCAAAGATGGTATAATACAAGGGTCAAATAATTAAATACAAATTCAATAATAAAATACAATAAAATACAATAAAATACAATTAAATACAATTAAATACAATTAAATACAGAATAAAATACAGACCCTGTAGGCTACAGTGCAGCTGCCTTGTGGTTGATGTTTTTGACATGTCTTTGTGTGTGTGACTCTAAATGATCCCTGATTCTCGACTACATCTACGACTTTTTCCTTGGCTTCAGCCTGCTTTTCCTCGCGCTTCTTAGTTTCCTCGGCAGCTTTGTTTTTCCGGTCGATATCGGCAACTAACTCGTCAAGACCTGCCCATATTTGTGGTGGCGTGGACTCTCGCCAAGAAGGCGCTTTTCACCCCATGAAGCTGAACACCCTCTCTGCGTCACGGAATTCTGAATTCGTGCACCCAGTGTCACACTTCGGAGTCCACGTTCACTTATGTGGGGAGTTGTAGAGTACGGGAGGAACCGGAAATCTCCGGAAAGATGGTACCCGCATTCCAACTCGTCTCGGGAAAGGTCAGTCGACGACCTTATGCAGGTGGGTGGAGGCCCACCCCAGAAGGTGGACTTGCGTTATCTCTCTGTCCCAGTCGCCATAGCAACCTTATCCTCGCCCAAGCATCATCCTGCAACCCTGCTTTCAGGATGGCCATCGTGCCTCTCATTTTGGTTATCAACCTTACTCCTCGCTCGAATTGCCGTCTTCGACCTTCACTGCCCCTGGTCCTGGTGGTTAGGACTACTTTCGTGACAACCTCTTCGTGCCACCTCTCTTCGTCACTGGTACCTTATCTTGCACCTCTGCCCGCCGCGGAGTGCACGTCTCTGTCTTCGATGATGGCGAGTCCTTACACCGCAAAGGAAATACCCCGAAACTCCCCGAATTTCTCCGAAATTTCCCGATATTTTCGTCTGGACGAGGTGGATACAGGCAAAATAAAGACATGTCAACTACAGGCAAATGGGATTCCACATACAGACTTGTATTAAATACAAATTCTCCAGAATAAAATACAATAAAATACAATAAAATACAACGAATAAAATACAAGTGTATTTTATTATTGCCATCCTTGGGGGGGGGGGCAGTGCTGATACTAAGACTGAGACCCAAACCGAAGTTGCTAACCCTGGGTGGGGGTGTTTAGGGGGGGGGGGGGGGGACCCACCCACCCTCGTTGCCGTCCGGCTGACAACGATGCCGAGTTTAGGGGCCTTAGCATCAGCACTGGGGGGGGGTGGTGTGTTCCCAGGCACTAAAGCCCATTTTCTCCTTCAGACTAGACACCAAGCCCATTTTCTCTGGTGAGTCTTAATGCAGGGGGGGTCCCGGGGGCACCGCCCCCCGGGAGACGGTACGGTACATGGAACTTCAGATTCTGTCTTGTTCGGAACCTGTAACAGGAAACTGATGCCTGGTTACAGGCCTCTGGCGAAAATTCGAAATCTTGTAGATAGTTTATGGGGGGCCCAGGGGGCATCGCCCCCTGGGAGACGGTATGGTACATGGTGCCTCAGAATCTGATGTCCTGGCTAAGGCAGGACCTTCTGCAGCCAGTGGTCTCCTCCAGAAGACACCTAGCCTACTGATGATTGTTCTGATGAAAGGTCTCACCCTTCTTCTGTAGCACAGCCAGAATAGGAGAAAGAATTCCCACTACAGACACCCAAAACGCCCAACCCAATCCGAGGTAGTGTAAATCAACCCAACCTCCCACCCGATTTTCGATTTTTTTAGAGTTAAAGTTCGCTTTTTTTTGGGTGAGTTACCTCCAGGTACCTCACCCAACCGCTGCAGTGCATAACCCCCTGGGCGTTCCTTTGTGTCAGGGCATTATCAGGGCATTAGCTTGGTCTCCGGCACATGTTCCAAATTTGGACCGCTGACGGCGTTTTGCGTCCTCACTCAGGAATGGGCTCAACACAGCGCGATGGGCCCTGAGTGCCTCGGATTGCACATTGGCCACCTCTGCCGGGGGCCTGGGTGATGGTGCAGTGGCCATTTTGTTTACCATGCAGAGTCAAAACCTTGTGTCTTTTTAGAAATGGCCAAATTTTTTTTTCCAGAAAAAAATTGGGTTTTTTGAATTTTAAAATTTAAAAACTGCGGTAATTTTTGAGGAAGTTGAGCAAATTGTTTTTTTTTTCCAAAAAATTTTTTTTGGGGGCCATCGGCCCAGGGGCTTATATGGAAAGCTGGGTCCTCTGTATTCCTCCACATGCCTGTGGGGGTGGTTAACTTTTTATCAAGAAAGTGATTTCTCAGTGTGGTTGCGGAGCTGCAACCAAGGACCCCCCAGTGTAGCATAGCGCAGCCCAGCACAGCTAGCGGGGGGTAAACAATTCAACTACAAAGTGGGTCTTTTTTGTTGAACGCTTACGCCCGCCCACTATACCCAGATGTACTTGTGTTTCGCGTGGGCTACAGCACATTTACCTCCTTTGATCTTTCGCAACTGGCAGTCTCCTCAAGCATTTCCTACAAAGCAGGAGCTTGTACAAAAAAAGTTACCTTAACCACATACGGACGGAGTGTGGGTGTTGATTTTGGAAAAATGGACGTTTCAGGGCAAATCTTGGGTCGTACTCAAAAAGGGGGGGTTCGTAGGGCGCATTTGAAAGATTTCGTGGCAGTTCCCTCGAATGCGCACCTCGACGCTGAATGAATACACATGGAAGCGACTCAGGACGGGCACCCGTGGCCTCTTGCAGATACTCGCGAATTAACTACGCCATATGTGAGCCGGTCCGTCCCTATCTCTTGAACCTGCATCGAAGTACCTGCCGCTGTTTATCACAGTGAATCACGGTCCACCACAGTCTATCAGGTCCATCCCTAGTCCCTAGAGCTGCATCGAATTGCCCGATGCTGTATTCTTCGGTCTATCACGGTCTATCAAGAGGGGATGGACCGGCTCACATATGGTGCAGTTCGTCCGTGGGATATGGTTCGGCAGAACACTGTTTCTCATGCGCGTTTGATAGCGTCAAGTCGACGTCAGAAAGAGGGGTGCTGGTGCGTGACAGCACTTCTAGCTGTCAGAGACGCCCCCGGTTGGAATCATCGGAAGCGAGAAAAAAACGAGGACAGAAAAAAAAAAAACTCGCAAACCACCACCCCTCCCGCGCGAGGAAAATCGCATTAGGAAGTTGCAATCGCGATATTCCCCCCCTGCGACGGTGTTCGATTGAGCAATCAGGCCAGAAGAAAATGCCGTGCATGTGTATAGAAAGAATACTCGAGGGACTGCCTTGTGCTTATGTTTTTAGAGTTAAGGCTATGTTTTTAAAGATTTTGTGTCGGACGCATACGCCCGCCACAAAACCCAGATTTACCTGTGTTTCGTGGCTACAGAGCGCATTTACCTCCTTTGGGATTTTTGCAACTGGCAGCCTCCTCCAATCTTTCCTACAAAGCAGGTGCTTATTCAAAAAAACAAAAACAAAAAGGGGTTGTTCAGCTCGCGCTTCCGCTTTGCTGCAGTGGCTTCTTAGAGTGAACAAGAAAAAAAAAAAAAAAAAAAAAACGCCGCTTGTGAAACTCTGGGTTTTATGTGGAGTTCGGGGCGCTTCTTCGGCAAATGGAATTTGTCTTTTATCTTGAATGGTTTCTTTTTTTTTTTTAGACTGCTTCCTTTTTTAGAGTGAAAGTTCGCTTGAATCCCTTGGGGAAAATCTTAGTTTAATGTTTAGGCAGAGCACTGCCTCTCATTGGGAAGGGAGCGTTGTTATAAGCCATTGGGTGGATTTCGGCACTGAGGTCCTTCGGGCATAACGATGGAGTCCAGTCTCAGAAGCTGGAGTTAAGGAGTTAGTTTCGTTTCTCACGGGCTAGGTTACTATGGCCGGCGGTATGGCAGGCAGCCTCAGTAGGTAACGGTCTGTCTTGTTTGGCCATTCGCTATGACCGGCCGACGCTCCTTCTTCTTGAGGCCTGGAACCAAGCGAAGTTGACAAAGGTCGACAAGGCGCAGGGCTTCGTTTAACATTTGGACAACGGTCAGTTCAAACTGACCCTGTCGTGCCTTCGGTCTGGACATGCCGCTCGGCGAAACGAGCAGGCGAGGAGGTTCGAATCCGTTTCAAACGGCTGTCGCTCCTGGCGAGGGACCAAGCGAAGTTCGACAAGGCGCAGGGCTTCGTTTAACATTTGGACAACGGTCAGAATGAAGCCAAACTGACCCTGTCGTGCCTTCGGTCTGGACATGCCGCTCGGCGAAACGAGCAGGCGAGGGTTTCGATTCCTTTTCAGAATGCGAACGTGTCACTAGCTTCCCGCAGCAGTTGCAGCCCGACAAGTTTGCACGACGGCGAAAGCGCGGGAAAAAAGGAGTGACCCTTCCCTCAGGATACTACTACTACTACTTGTGCAGTCTATCGTCACAGATTGTTGCCGCATATCAAGTTCAAACTGCTGCTGCTACTACTACTACTACTACTACTCCTACTACTTTAGTATACGGTAGGAACTGGAGCAAAGCGCATGGCAGGATGGGCACACCACCCGAGCCTACAACAGGAGAATTCGGGTGGGTTGAGGTGGGTCTACTGAGACTGAATTTTTCCCGAGGCTTTTTGGTGGATGGAATGTGATCTCGCCTGGTTGGCCCATTGACATGGTCAACAGGCACACTCTATCCCATTCGCTAGTAAGCAAGTTATCAGGTTTCTGTCAGACTTCTCTCCTTCCTTCCCGTTGGTCAACAGGCACACTCTATCCCATTCGCTAGTAAGCAAGTTATCAGGTTTCTGTCAGACTTCTCTCCTTCCTTCCCGTTCTGATGAAGAATGAACTCGATGACCCAAGCCGAGACCGAGTGCGATGAGGCCAGAAGCTAGCTGCCAATTCCTACTACGGAGAGGCACTCGGCGAAGAGCCAAATGACTCCCCCCCCACCAACAAAAAAAGGCCCGCTTTGGGGAGAAACCTTCGGGTTCGGGCGTGTTGCGTAGTGTCGCTCTGTTGTGAGAAGGGCGAGGCGTTTGGCCTTCGCACGCCAGCGTTCGTCAGAACCTAACGTTTTCTCTCCGCGAAACAGTGCGTGGATGAGTCGCAGCTGTTGGCAAAACAGAACGAAAAAATACTCGAGGGACTGCCTTGTGCTCATTTGCGAAGGAGGCTAGAGGGGGGAGAAAAACAATACAGCTACAAAAAGTGGGTCTTTTTTGTTGAACGCTTACGCCCGCCACTAAACCCACCTGAGTTTCGTGTGGGCTACAGCACATTTACCTCCTTTGATCTAACGCAACTGGCAGTCTCCTCAAGCATTTCCTACTAATCAGGTCGACGTAGCTGCTTCGACTCCGAATGGAACTCTTTATATTATTTTCGCATTTTTCCGACATGCAGTGCGTTTTCGCGCTGTGTTGGACAGATGGCAGAATGGCAAACCTATAAGATATGCCCAACCGACCCTTTCGGGTGCAGGCGCAACTGACAAAGCTGTAGCCGGGGCTGAGGGCCTTGTCGTCGGCAGTTGGATGCTGAGCTCTCAAGTCACACACATCCCGTCCCCATTCCTACCCGAAAGCAAGGGACACTGTGGTATGGGGTGACAACAAAGCGAGCCTCCCCTCTCCCTCCCGAAAAGGATCTCCCCTCGCCGCTCGGTTTTGAAAGACATGGCGACGCACGCACACCGTGGAGGGGGGCAACGTACGAAGCCAAGTGTGCATACGGAATGTTTCGAACGGTACCGAAGAGGCCGTAGAACGAGTGGAATGGAATCACGGTCCAACAGCTTCATGGGGTTGGCGGAGGAGACAGGGGCGGGTCCGCAATTGCCTGTACCGCAACCGAACACCGGTTTTACCCGGTTGTACCAGGTTGCTGGCGACGTCGTTGGAGAAGAGTCGGCGGGAGACACAATGAATGACACATGCTTCGCTTCGCATCAGCGGCTCGATGTACGACGACGAATCGGAGGCCGAGAACGTCTCTGCGGATTCGAACAGCAACGGAAGGCGAGAGAGAGAACGAACATGGAAACTCGAAACGAGTTGCCATCTTCGGCTCTCATTACGGTGCCGAGATGCGCAGATGGTCGCATGAGACGCGGGAAGCTCGGAATCATCATGCACGAATATTCGGTACCATGCTTGTCGCATAAACACGAGAAGCTCGTACTTCATCACGCACGACGCGCCCATATTCTGTGTCGACAACTCGAAGACACTCCGGCTGAAACAATCTGACTCGATGCAGGTCGCTGTTCATCAGGTTGCATAAACACGGGAAGCTCGTACTTCATCACGCACGACGCGCCCATATTCTGTGTGTGTCGACAACTCGGAGACACTCCGGCTGAGTCGGATCTGAAACAATCTGACTCGACGCAGGTCGCTGTTCATCAGGTTGTGACGACGACGGAGAAGGGTCGGCAGGAGCCAAGCACGCTTCACTTTCGCGGCGGCAGCGTCGACGCACGACTGCCCCCCACCTATTCCGAGGTTGAGAACCACTCCATCATCAGGTTCTGCAGGACCTTGTCGCCGGCGATGTTGTAGTGAAACGTGTCGACCGCGGAGAAGGGCAGGATGCCGTTCGACGTCGACGTGAGGAAGACCGAAGACGCGTTCTTCAGCAGCCGCACGGTCAGCGGGGTGAAGGTCACGGGGACCGAATTTTTGGTGCACAAATCGAGGACTCGGTCTCGCGTGACGCCCTGCACGACGCGGTCCGAGGGTGCCGTGTGCAGTTTGCCGTCGATGATGCAGAACACGTTGCTCCGGGTGCCTTCCAAGATGTTGCCTTCTTTGTCGGAGAGCAGGAGCTCGAACACGCCTCTGGCCTTCGCCTCTTCGAGCTTTTGCTTCAACTTCATGTCCAGGATTTTCGACGTCGGGTCTTCCCGGATGTATTCGATTACTTCGCCGACGACGCCCTTCTCGTAGTAGTCCAACGGGGGGTAGAACGACTCCACCGGGTACGCGAACACGCGGACGCCGTCTTTGCCTTCTTCGCGGGCAAGCAGGATCTTGATGTTCTGGTTGGTCAGCTCGCATGCCTTCACAACCTCGTCGACGCCCGCCTTTATGGCGTCGGTGTCGACGGCGAATTTGACCGACTCGCAGCTGTGCCGCAGGCGCGCGAGGTGCTGGTCCAGGTAGCAGGGCTTGCCCTTGTGCACCTTGAACACCTCGTACACGCACACCGCCCGCACCTTCTCCGGCAGGTCCGGGTCCTTGACGCACGTGCCGTCGATGAACGCGAACGAGGCTTTTCCCTTCGCGAAGTCGCTGCGGACGTCGACGTCGGTCGGGTTCATTTTGGACATTTGGTTTCGGGCGAGGGCTGCGACACTCCTTCGGAGCATGTCAAATTTTGTAGAGGCCTTTTTTATGACGTACGAAAACGAGCGTCGCTTCCGAAAAAATTGGGTTGGCACTCCTGGACTGGTTTGCGGAAATTGAGTGACACATGCCAACTACGAATACTTCGCGTTTTCCTTGATTTTTTAAAGGGCCGAGGGATGCAGCGTTAACACGCACAAAAAGTTCGCTTGAGACCCCCACACTGCACCCGGCCCGCACCTTCTCCCGGCAGGTCTGGGTCCTTGACGCACGTGCCGTCGATGAACGCGAACGAGGCTTTCCCCTTTGCGAAGTCGCTGCGGACGTCGACGTCGAAAGGGTTCATTTTGGACATTTGGTTTCGGGCGAGGGTCGCAACACTCCTTCGGAGCATGTCAAATTTTAGAGTAGAGACCTTTTCTATGATGTACGAAAACAAGCGTCGCTTCCGAAAAGCTGCTGTGTGGAGGGGTCTCAAGCGAACTCTCGTGCGTGTGAACGACGCATCCCTCGGCCCTGAAAAAATCAAGGAAAACGCGAAAAAATAGGAAGTTGACACGTGTCACACATTTCCTTGTTTTATTTTTAGGGCCACGGGATTCGCAGCATTTCACAAAGTTGTAAGTAAGAGAGGCCTTTTTTATGAAGTACGAAAACAAGCGGGCTAGTGGGTTAATGACACAGACACAACGCGGGATCATTCGGCAGGTGTCAGTCGACTGCTGGGCAATCAGCGGCGCCGTGAGGTAGTGACACGGACGCACGACGCGGCATCGTGCGGAACCTGAGTGTCAGCCGACAGCTGGGCAATCAGCGGCGCCGTGAGGTAGTGACACAGACGCACGACGCGGCATCATCAGTGCGGAACCTGAGTGTCAGCCGACAGCTGGGCAACCCCATTGGTGCCATGCGGTAGTGACAAAACGAGAAATGGCAACGGCGGCCTCGAAAATCTGCTACGATAGGCAGGACTTTAGAGCTAGATGCGCGGCAAGATTGCAGCCAGGAGGCAGGCAGCAAAGGGGTGAGATTGCAAGAACGTGCTTGGAATGGGTATGTGCTCAACACCGCACTGGTCCCGTCTGCGCCGTGTTTCGGTCCTTTAAGCAACGGACACATGCGGGGGACCACCATCAGCGCGGAACCTGAGTGCCTGCAGACAGGACTGCGGTGTGAGTCTGGTTTGTCAGGCGGCTGTTCGTAGCTCGTCACAGCCAGGACCACCCGTGCTACTAGAGCACGGGCGAATCCGTCACGGGGAGAAGGCCCCTACTACCGGGTGGGGGGGGAGCACTGAGAACGTTGGATGGGCCCTCGGCATCACGGCCCGTTAAGTGCCAACAGGCGACCCTCTTGGTTCCTTCAGAATCGGGAAACCACGAAAAACGCGTTCAAACACAAGCTGAAACGCGCTTCGCAGAGGGTGCAACTGGACATTGGCCGGTGTGCTCTCAGGGACGGTAACGAGGCGCAAAGAACTTGAAGCGAGCGCACAGTGGGACAGGTCACGGCCACGACTTCTTTGACCGTAGGGTAGCTTGAAACTCTCGGGGGAAAGTCTTAGATACGCCAGGCAGAACACTGCCTCTTATGCACGGTTGAGGCTGGCAAACGGTATCTGGGGTAAAGTCTCTCGGAGGAAGCTTGTAAGTGCATGTGCCCACGACTGCAGCGGCAACAACGACGACGACTGCAAGGTGCAAGGTTCCGAACAACGACGGCAAAGACTACGAAGCGTGTAAATTTGTTGTTGGCCTTCGACGACCCTGAGCAACGCACTATGCACACTCCGTGTCTACGTCGCATCAGATGGAACGCGTTCGTTGCGCCGCCGCGGGGGCGGCCTACGAGGGGGTGGCGCTGTCGCTCGACCTGTCGCCGAAGGATAAGTGCGGGCAACATCGTGTTCTTGATCTCGCCCTTGGTCATCGGACTCTGCGCCGACTACTTCAGCGCAGGCTTCGTCCTGGGCGGCTGCGCCTGGGTCATCGGGGGCCTCAGCACCCTCGCCCTCGTTCTCCTCCGGCCTTACCTCGTGAGCAGTCCCGGTCGGAGCCTGACCCCTCTCGCTCGTTTTTTTCGCGTTTGCATCGGTTCGCCTTTGCATTGGGCGGCGTTCGCCGGGCGGGGGTGCTGGGCCGGAGTTGCGGCGTTGGCAGTTGAGTGCGCCGGCGCCGCCGCCCGAAGTGAAGAAGAGACAGGCACAAGAGGAATTCATGGAAGTGCCACCAGGAGTTTGGCGCCATGTACACCTTCAGACGAAGTGCGTATAACCACGCTGCAGCGGCAACAGCGACACCGGCGCAGTCGCAACGTGTTTCAAGGCATCAAAAATTGGAATTCGGCAACTCATATCGACGTTTGAACCAGCCAAAGTGCATGTTTACCATCTGCCGTCCAACTTCTTCCCTTCCGAGAGTTCAGTCGAGCCCTTTTTCCCTCAGCTTCTGCTCGAGGTGGTCTTTGTAGCTGCGAAGCTTCGGAAGGGGCGTTTCCTTTCCTCGGACAGCGAGCGGCACCTCTTCCTTCAATCGGTATGCCATATTCCTGTCAATTTGTTCAAGTTCGGGGAGGAAATATTAGTTTAACGTTTAACCACTTCCGGACGAACTACCACTGTAGTGGTAGATAACTCACGAAAATTCGCGGGTGTCACGTTCGCGGGCGAGAGGCCAAATAATGGTCGAAAGTGGCCGCTGTTTGCTGTATCGGAAAGATCCGACACAAATCTTTGAAATGCGTCCTTCACCCGTGCAGAAATCCTGCTCCGAGCTCCAACGGATACCTGAGATTCGCCACGGAGCCACCCCTTTTCCCAAATTAACCCTGCCCCCCCTCCGTCCTTAAGTGGTTAACCACTTCCGGGCGAACTACCGCTGTAGTCGACGTAGATGCTTCGACCGAATGGAAGGGAGCAATCAGTGGGCAATACAAACACAATCTGATTTGTTCTTCGCTTGCACCACCGTGTGTTGCTTTCTTGAGAGACCTGCTAACATCAAGTCTTTTTCGAGGAAGTGCGTACATGTGTGCTCAACACCGCGTCGGTCCTAAATTGCACTTTAGTTGGTACCTGCAGCCTATCAGATGACGAACGCAGGAAGGATGCATACTCTATTTTGGCCCTCAGCTCGTCGCGTTCTCGCTTTTCACGCATTTTGTCGGCCGTGCCTGCCGAGATGCCTGTATTCGTAGTGCGGCGATTGATTCGGAGAAAGAGGATAGTGGAACGCAGTAAACTGCTGGGCTGACGTTCAGCCTCGGAGACCCGCTAGCCCAGACTCACGCATGTTTGAAGGTATGAACCCTTGAGAGACTAGTCCTAGTTATTGTTTTGTATAAGCACCTGCTTTGTAGGAAATGCTTGAGGAGACTGCCAGTTGCGATAGATCGGGGGGTCGGTCCTGCTTTCGGCTTTGTAGGTTCTCCCGACTCCCCAATTCGTGGTCTAGGCAGCTATTCCCTGCAGTATTAGCATACTTTCAAGAAGAAAGAAAAAGAAAAAGGCCGCTCCTGGTCCAGGAACGTGACGGTCAACCACAGCTTGCAAAGCTTGAGTCGGAGGCAGCACAGTGTCACAACCCCGTCCGCTCTGCCCTGTGGCTGACCGTCTCGACGAGCTTGTGTTCAGCGCGAGCGCCAAGCCCCATGGTGCGCCACGCCTTGATGCTTTGGTTTGGGAAATCGGGAACATTTCCGGAGTTGGGGCTTGCACTGATAAACGAAGCAACGGACGATCAGCATCAACTGACCAAAGGTGATGAAAATGATAAGGCAAAAGTTTCTTGTTCTTCGCGTGTACAGAGTATAAACCTCTCTGGGTGGGGGTTCCTGTATTAGCACTTTTTCGTTGGCTTCGTTTTCTCTTTCATGTGCAACCGTTGTTCCGGAAAATGTTCCCGTCAGTACAGATGTACTCAGTGCTCCCGCTAACGAAAAAGTGCGAGGAATTCCTCAAAAAAAAGAGGCTCGAAAAAAGAGGGTGAGGAATTCCTCATGAGGAATTCCTCACCTTTTTCCCGTTGGTGGTATCGTGTAGCCAAAGCACTGCATCACGGTCTACTCATGGGCTGGCGGGCAGAAGTCTGGGGCTGCCACGGGGGCTGGAGCCGAGAAAGAGAGTCGAGGATCAGAAGCAGCCCTGGATTTCTTGACAGATTCTCTCCGAGTCGACACAAGTGCCTTGTTCCATGTGATCTCTGGTCTGCGTCTACTCGTGCCAATGATTCACCAGCACGCAGTGTCGAGTGGTGGTTGAATTTGAAATGGGCTGTTGCCTCCAGGAATGTGCAGTGTTTATTGTGACAAACAGACTGAGAAGTGCAAACTTTCTCCACCTGTACCGTACCGTTCGCCGGGGGGCAAAGCCCCCCGGACCCCCCCTGGAGAAAAGCTTTCTCGGTCTCAGAGCGGCAAAAGAATGTTGGTCGGGAATCCAAGGCAAAAACGAAGCTAATAACCTGCACAACACGGGGGGTGAAAATATTTGGGGGGCACCAAAAAAAAACAAGTCCCAAACAGGTTTTGGAATTCCTCACCAAAAAAGTGAGGATAGCGGGAGCACTGGACGTACTATTAAAAAAAAAGAAGGGTGATCTTCCTTAGAGGTACCAAACAATTCGTTTATTTCCTTAGAGTTACCAAAAAATGCCCTTAGAGGTACCAAACTTAACAAATTTGTATTTTGCCCTGAAAATGTACTTAGCAACTTTTTAGCGAAATTTTGTTTGGTACCTCTAAGGAAATAAACGAATTGTGTTAGTCCTCTAAGGACTTTTTCTCAAAAAAAGATGTTGCAACAATACCTGGCGGATGCTTCGCTTCAGCCACGCGTTCTATGGCCGCCTTCGCCGCGTTCGCGCGGGCGTCGCCGTCCCTGTCTTCGCCGCCGAGCTGCCGTCCGCCCTTCGCCTCGTACCCGCGCTGCGCACGGCCACCTGTAAAGGTGGACGGTGTTTGCGCCCCGGCCGAAGCCGCAGGGCCGGCAGCAGCAGGCGGCTGCTGCTGCTGCTGCTGCTGCTGCTGGTGCCGCCTCCGTTGCTCCCGCTGCTGCTGCTGCTGTTGCTCCAGCGGCGGGAGTGGTGTAACGGTGGCTGTGCCGGAGCCCTTCCGGGCGCCCGGCTTCTTGTGTTGCTTGGGGGGATACTCGGAGCCTGGGTGCACACCGCTGGACTGCGATCGTCGGCCTGCGCGCAGCGGCTCGTCGGGTCTGCGGCGGTTGATTGGAACGTGCGCGACCCAGATTAGAAATACAAACTGAGCGACTCGTGCTAGCAAGGAGTTAACCAACATGGCTCGTCAAGGAAATACGGGACTCTCACCCTCTGTGGATACCCCATTCCAGGAGACTTACCTCGACGCCAGTTGTGTCCCCAAGCAGCTTGCGCCACATTCCGGATATCCGTAGAACACCGGTTCAGGCTTGGGCTCTGCCCTGTTCACTCGCCGTTACTAGGAGCATCGCTGTTGCTTTATTTTCCTGCGCTGAGTGATATGCTTAAGTTTAGTGCGTAGATCTTCAACGAGGAACGCTTTGGTTCGGTGTGCTGTGTCATGGACACACGCGTCCTAAATGAGCCGGTCCATCCGTGCTAGGTCGTATTTAGTGAGCCGGTCCGTCCCTATCTCTTGAAACTGCATCGAAGTGCCTGCCGCTGTTTATCACAGCGAATCACGGTCCACCACGGTCTATCAGGTCCATCCCTAGTCCCTAGAGCTGCATCGAATTGCCCGGTGCTGTATTCTTCGGTCTATCGCGGTCTATCAAGTGCTGCGTATACCTACTGGCTGTAGCTACACAGTACACCAACTAGGTGGAATATACAGTATGTGGTGTGCTACGTGTTCCTCTGTCGTGCGCGCAGCGGCTCGTCGGGTCTGCGGCGGTTGATTGGAACGTGCGCGACCCAAATTGGAAATACGACGAGGAATGCATTGGTACGGTGTGCTGTGCCGTGGACACAGCGTCTCAATACGACCTCGCACTGCTGCGTATACCTACTGGCTGTAGCTACACAGTACACCAACTAGGTGGAATATACAGTATGTGGTGTGCTACGTGTTCCTCTGTCGTGCGCGCAGCGGCTCGTCGGGTCTGCGGCGGTTGATTGGAACGTGCGCGACCCAAATTGGAAATACGACGAGGAATGCATTGGTACGGTGTGCTGTGCCGTGGACACAGCGTCTCAATACGACCTCGCACTGCTGCGTATACCTACTGGCTGTAGCTACACAGTACACCAACTAGGTGGAATATACAGTATGTGGTGTGCTACGTGTTCCTCTGTCGTGCGCGCAGCGGCTCGTCGGGTCTGCGGCGGTTGATTGGAACGTGCGCGACCCAAATTGGAAATACGACGAGGAATGCATTGGTACGGTGTGCTGTGCCGTGGACACAGCGTCTCAATACGACCTCGCACTGCTGCGTATACCTACTGGCTGTAGCTACACAGTACACCAACTAGGTGGAATATACAGTATGTGGTGTGCTACGTGTTCCTCTGTCGTGCGCGCAGCGGCTCGTCGGGTCTGCGGCGGTTGATTGGAACGTGCGCGACCCAAATTGGAAATACGACGAGGAATGCATTGGTACGGTGTGCTGTGCCGTGGACACAGCGTCTCAATACGACCTCGCACTGCTGCGTATACCTACTGGCTGTAGCTACACAGTACACCAACTAGGTGGAATATACAGTATGTGGTGTGCTACGTGTTCCTCTGTCGTGCGCGCAGCGGCTCGTCGGGTCTGCGGCGGTTGATTGGAACGTGCGCGACCCAAATTGGAAATACGACGAGGAATGCATTGGTACGGTGTGCTGTGCCGTGGACACAGCGTCTCAATACGACCTCGCACTGCTGCGTATACCTACTGGCTGTAGCTACACAGTACACCAACTAGGTGGAATATACAGTATGTGGTGTGCTACGTGTTCCTCTGTCGTGCGCGCAGCGGCTCGTCGGGTCTGCGGCGGTTGATTGGAACGTGCGCGACCCAAACTGGAAATACGACGAGGAATGCATTGGTACGGTGTGCTGTGCCGTGGACACAGCGTCTCAATACGACCTCGCACTGCTGCGTATACCTACTGGCTGTAGCGACACAGTACACCAACTAGGTGGAATATACAGTATGTGGTGTGCTACGTGTTCCTCTGTCGTGCGCGCAGCGGCTCGTCGGGTCTGCGGCGGTTGATTGGAACGTGCGCGACCCAAATTGGAAATACGACGAGGAATGCATTGGTACGGTGTGCTGTGCCGTGGACACAGCGTCTCAATACGACCTCGCACTGCTGCGTATACCTACTGGCTGTAGCTACACAGTACACCAACTAGGTGGAATATACAGTATGTGGTGTGCTACGTGTTCCTCTGTCGTGCGCGCAGCGGCTCGTCGGGTCTGCGGCGGTTGATTGGAACGTGCGCGACCCAAACTGGAAATACGACGAGGAATGCATTGGTACGGTGTGCTGTGCCGTGGACACAGCGTCTCAATACGACCTCGCACTGCTGCGTATACCTACTGGCTGTAGCGACACAGTACACCAACTAGGTGGAATATACAGTATGTGGTGTGCTACGTGTTCCTCTGTCGTGCGCGCAGCGGCTCGTCGGGTCTGCGGCGGTTGATTGGAACGTGCGCGACCCAAACTGGAAATACGACGAGGAATGCATTGGTACGGTGTGCTGTGCCGTGGACACAGCGTCTCAATACGACCTCGCACTGCTGCGTATACCTACTGGCTGTAGCTACACAGTACACCAACTAGGTGGAATATACAGTATGTGGTGTGCTACGTGTTCCTCTGTCGTGCGCGCAGCGGCTCGTCGGGTCTGCGGCGGTTGATTGGAACGTGCGCGACCCAAACTGGAAATACGACGAGGAATGCATTGGTACGGTGTGCTGTGCCGTGGACACAGCGTCTCAATACGACCTCGCACTGCTGCGTATACCTACTGGCTGTAGCTACACAGTACACCAACTAGGTGGAATATACAGTATGTGGTGTGCTACGTGTTCCTCTGTCGTGCGCGCAGCGGCTCGTCGGGTCTGCGGCGGTTGATTGGAACGTGCGCGACCCAAATTGGAAATACGACGAGGAATGCATTGGTACGGTGTGCTGTGCCGTGGACACAGCGTCTCAATACGACCTCGCACTGCTGCGTATACCTACTGGCTGTAGCTACACAGTACACCAACTAGGTGGAATATACAGTATGTGGTGTGCTACGTGTTCCTCTGTCGTGCGCGCAGCGGCTCGTCGGGTCTGCGGCGGTTGATTGGAACGTGCGCGACCCAAATTGGAAATACGACGAGGAATGCATTGGTACGGTGTGCTGTGCCGTGGACACAGCGTCTCAATACGACCTCGCACTGCTGCGTATACCTACTGGCTGTAGCTACACAGTACACCAACTAGGTGGAATATACAGTATGTGGTGTGCTACGTGTTCCTCTGTCGTGCGCGCAGCGGCTCGTCGGGTCTGCGGCGGTTGATTGGAACGTGCGCGACCCAAATTGGAAATACGACGAGGAATGCATTGGTACGGTGTGCTGTGCCGTGGACACAGCGTCTCAATACGACCTCGCACTGCTGCGTATACCTACTGGCTGTAGCTACACAGTACACCAACTAGGTGGAATATACAGTATGTGGTGTGCTACGTGTTCCTCTGTCGTGCGCGCAGCGGCTCGTCGGGTCTGCGGCGGTTGATTGGAACGTGCGCGACCCAAATTGGAAATACGACGAGGAATGCATTGGTACGGTGTGCTGTGCCGTGGACACAGCGTCTCAATACGACCTCGCACTGCTGCGTATACCTACTGGCTGTAGCTACACAGTACACCAACTAGGTGGAATATACAGTATGTGGTGTGCTACGTGTTCCTCTGTCGTGCGCGCAGCGGCTCGTCGGGTCTGCGGCGGTTGATTGGAACGTGCGCGACCCAAATTGGAAATACGACGAGGAATGCATTGGTACGGTGTGCTGTGCCGTGGACACAGCGTCTCAATACGACCTCGCACTGCTGCGTATACCTACTGGCTGTAGCTACACAGTACACCAACTAGGTGGAATATACAGTATGTGGTGTGCTACGTGTTCCTCTGTCGTGCGCGCAGCGGCTCGTCGGGTCTGCGGCGGTTGATTGGAACGTGCGCGACCCAAACTGGAAATACGACGAGGAATGCATTGGTACGGTGTGCTGTGCCGTGGACACAGCGTCTCAATACGACCTCGCACTGCTGCGTATACCTACTGGCTGTAGCTACACAGTACACCAACTAGGTGGAATATACAGTATGTGGTGTGCTACGTGTTCCTCTGTCGTGCGCGCAGCGGCTCGTCGGGTCTGCGGCGGTTGATTGGAACGTGCGCGACCCAAATTGGAAATACGACGAGGAATGCATTGGTACGGTGTGCTGTGCCGTGGACACAGCGTCTCAATACGACCTCGCACTGCTGCGTATACCTACTGGCTGTAGCTACACAGTACACCAACTAGGTGGAATATACAGTATGTGGTGTGCTACGTGTTCCTCTGTCGTGCGCGCAGCGGCTCGTCGGGTCTGCGGCGGTTGATTGGAACGTGCGCGACCCAAATTGGAAATACGACGAGGAATGCATTGGTACGGTGTGCTGTGCCGTGGACACAGCGTCTCAATACGACCTCGCACTGCTGCGTATACCTACTGGCTGTAGCGACACAGTACACCAACTAGGTGGAATATACAGTATGTGGTGTGCTACGTGTTCCTCTGTCGTGCGCGCAGCGGCTCGTCGGGTCTGCGGCGGTTGATTGGAACGTGCGCGACCCAAACTGGAAATACGACGAGGAATGCATTGGTACGGTGTGCTGTGCCGTGGACACAGCGTCTCAATACGACCTCGCACTGCTGCGTATACCTACTGGCTGTAGCTACACAGTACACCAACTAGGTGGAATATACAGTATGTGGTGTGCTACGTGTTCTGTCGTGCGTACAGCGGCTCGTCGGGTCTGCGGCACTGGTGTGGAGTACCGGGGTTTGCGGGGTTTAGGGTCCTTTCGAGGGACACCTTTGAGGCTAGGTTCACTTCGGGCGCGAACGTGACCTGAACACACGTAAATGTTCTGCTGGATCATGATCGCTTGCCAAGATCCAGCACTTTTTGCACTCGCACACAATTGCACTACTATGTATCCCTACAAGCTGTATGTATACGTACACGTGCTGTGCTACACAGTACACCTACTGGTGTGGAGTACCGGGGTTTGCGGGGGTTAGGGTCCTTTCGAGGGACGCCAGGCTCGGGCGCGAACGTCAAGCCAGATTGCTCAGGACGGCGCGGAGGCAGGTGAGTGTGGACCTGAACACACGTAAACGCTGAACACGCGTAAATGTTCTGCTGGCTCAGGATCGCTTGCCGAGATCCAGCACGTATTTGCACTCGCACACAGTTGACAGCAAGTCCCTCTTCGTCGCGCTGCAGAACAGAGAGAGAGGCAAGCCTCATGAACTAGAAAACGAAAGTAGGGCAGGGCATACTCATCCGCGTTGTCGCTGCAGCAACTACCCATTTTGTTCGAAGAGCCTTCTTCCGGGCCTGCGCCTTATTTTTTGCGTGTGTATGTGTGTATGTGTTTCCGACAATCGTATGAGCGTACAGATTGATGTATTTCGACCTTTTGGGTGTTTGTTAAAGGTAACCAGCTTCGTGTGCATGCGATATGAGGTCAGAGGGAGTACTGATACAGCAGGGCACGGTGCCCACCGAGTGACTGAAACCTGGACTGCCGTGTAGAGTATCTGGTGGCTACCGAATGGTACCGAATGGTCTGCCCAAACGAGTATGCGTGGCGTCTGCTATGTAGCAACGTGATTCGATACCGAATAGTCTACTGCAGCACGGGTGTGCGTGCGACTGACACAGCCCGAACACGGTGTAATTCGATACCAACCTGGCCGTGGCTACCGAATAATCTGACTGCAGCACGAGAGCGTAGTGGCGCAGCCTGGCTGTGGCTGCCGAATAGTGTGCGTGGTGACTGCCGTGTAGAGTGACTGACACAGCCCGAACACAGTGTGTTTCGATACCACCTGGCTGTGGCTACCGAATGTTCTGACTGCAGCACAAAAACTGACGTTTGAGGGTTGTCCCAACTTTTTGGATCACCAAAACTGACCTGGCAGTGGCTACCGAATAGTCTGACTGTACTGGTTGGAGGTCTTTCAATGGCCGCGCAGCACTATTACGCCAAACGAAAAGCAAACTGGCAACACATCCTGTCCCTCCCGAAATCTCGATGGAGCGCAATCTCGAACGGCTGATCTCTGTTTCTTCGACTGCGAACGCTTTTTTTGTTTCCTTTGGTTAAACCGTTCTTTTGGGCTTCGCTTTCCTCCAAAAGGAATTTCGTGCATCCAGCTGCCATCGGGCAGACCCATCTGCATAGGAAGCCTTGCTTTGGAAGCTCTCGAAGAGAGAGAGAGATGGGGGAATAGTTGAGTTGCTCTTGCAAAAGATAGAGAGAGAGAGAGACGAGTTAGAGTGCAGGGACCATCTCTCCGAGGAGTATCCGGTCGCCCCACTACTATCCCGTAGATAGATGGAAAAAAGAAGGTGTTTTTATTCTTCGCTTTTGCTCACGAACGGGGGGGTCGGTCCTGCTTTTGGCTTTGCAGGTTCTCCCGACTCCCCAATTTGTGGTTAGCACAAACTCAAGAGGTCTAGTCAACTATTCCCTGCAGTATTAGCATACTTTCAAGAAAAAAAGGAGGGGGGGGAAGAAGAGAAGAGTTGCAGCGCGCCGTCGTGAGAACTAAGAACGCACAGGTGGATCGAGAGCATTTCCGGAGTGGGGTCTGCACTGATTAACGAAGGAACGGACGACAACTGACGAACGAACGGGTAAAGAGGGGGTTTCTCTCTCTCGGTGTGCACGGTGGAGTCCAGCCTCAGAAGCTGAAGTTAAAGCTGGAGTTAAAAAGAGCGGGTGTGGATTTTACACGCGTTGTGGCGTGGCACCCGCTTTTCGGGTGTGACTCGGGCACACCCTCTTTAACTCCAGTTTCTGAGGCTGGATCCCCACCGTGTGTGGGGGCTAGGGGGGAAAATCTTAGTTTAATGTTTAGGCAGAGCACTGCCTCTCATGCATGGTTGATGCTAGCATCAAGTCTTCTTCGAGGAAGATGTCGTCTAGGAAAGGGATGCAAAATAGAAGAGGGGGGGGGGGGGGGGGGGGGGGGGGGGGGCCTCTTTCTGCATATCGATTCTGTTCGTTTCTTTTTTTTTCTCGGTGTGCAACCGTTTTCTTTCCGGAAATGTTCCCTTCGAGAGTACAGCGGTGTACCATTTCGAGAAGGAAAAAAAACGAGAGCGCGCCTCGCTTTTGTGCTGTCACTGCGAGTTTCAACACCCGCCAGGATACCTCTGTGCGCTGGCTAGGCGGGGGGGAAAACTTAGTTTAATGTTTAGGCAGAACACTGCCGCGCATGCATGTTTGATGCTAGGGGGTCGGCAGTGGACACCTTAACCGTTCCAAAAACCCCGAGAGGCAACACAGCAGGTGCTGCGGCAGGTGCTCCTCCCTCACCGTCGAGAAGTAGGCTGAGCGAAATGCTGGAGAGCATTGGTCTTGACGAAGACGAACCGCCTGGGGTAGAGTCGCCGCAAGCGTCTGCAGTACCTGCGGGGGGGGTTTGCAAGAACGTGCTTGGAATGGATACCATGCAGGGTCAGAACCTTGTGTCTTTTTTGTAAACGCTGCCGCGGGGCCGATGGCCCCCAAGAAAAAAATTCGGAGAAAAAAAAATGGGTGGCCATTTTTTTCATCAAAAAGTACCGCAGTTTTTGTTCCAGAAAAAATGGGTGGCCATTTTTTTTTTTTTTCGAGACTGGAGGTCAGGGATTTATATAGCTTTTCCTCCTCTGCAGAAAAGTCCTCTTCGCCCTCGGGGTCCTGTGGTGGATCCAAAATTAATTAGAATTGGTAGTCAAGAGGCAAGCACTACCAGGGCAGCCCAGCCCAACCCAGTGTTGGAACAAGAATCAGACGAAATGGTTAAGCTAATTTGTAAGACAGGGGGGGTCTGGGGGGCAGCGCCCCCCAGCGCACGGTACGGTACAGCGAAGAATTTCCGCGCCGGTCAACTCCTAGTATTGAATCCAAATTCAGTTAGAACCGGTAGTCAACGTCTGATGCCGAACCCCAAATCTAATTAGAATCGGTACTCAACGTCCAATTTCCGATCCTGAATTTAATTAGAATTGGTAGTCAACGTCCAATTTCCGATTCCAAATTTAAATAGAATTGGTAGTCAACGTTCAGGTTTGGCTCCAAATTTAATTAAAATTGGTAGTCAACGTCTAGGTTCGGATCCACAACCAATTAGACTTGGTAGTCAACGTCTGATGCCAAATCCAAAATTTAATTAGAATTGCTAGGCAACGTCCAGTTTCGGATCCCAAATTTAATTCCAATTGGTAGTCAACGTCCAGTTTCGGATTCCAAATTTAATTACAATCCGTAGTCAACGTCTGATGTCGTATCCAAAATTTAATTAGAAGTGGTAGTCAACGTCCAAATTCGGATCCCAAATTTAATTAGAATTGGTAGTCAACGTCCAACTTCCGATTCTGAATTTAATTAGAATTGGTAGTATGTCGGATCCCAAATTTAATTAGAAGTGGTAGTCAACGTCTATTGTCGGATCCAAATTTAATTAGAATTGGTAGTCAACGTTCAATTTTGAATCCAAATTTAATTAGAATTGGTAGTCAACGTCCAATTTCCGATCCCAAATTTAGCATTAGAATTGGTAGTCAACGTCCAATTTTGAATCCAAATTTAATTAGAATTGGTAGTCAACGGTCAATTTTGAATCCAAATTTAATTAGAATTGGTAGTCAACGTTCAATTTTGAACACAAATTTAATTAGAATTGGTAGTCAACATCCAATTTCGGATTCTGAATTTAATTAGAATTGGTAGTCAACGTTCAATTTTGAGTCCAAATTTAATTAGAATTGGTAGTCAACGTTCAATTTCCGATCTCAAATTTAATTAGACTTGGTAGTCAACGTTCAATTTCGATCCAAATTTAATTAGAATTGGTAGTCAACGTTCAATTTTGAATCCAAATTTAATTAGAATTGGTAGTCAACGTCCAATTTCCGATCTCAAATTTAATTAGAATTGGTAGTCAACGTTCAATTTTGAATCCAAATTTAATTAGAATTGGTAGTCAACGTTCGATTTTGAATCCAAATTTAATTAGAATTGGTAGTCAACGTCCAATTTCCGATCCCAAATTTAATTAGAATTGGTAGTCAACGTTCAATTTCCGATCCCAAATTTAATTAGACTTGGTAGTCAACATCTCGCCTCCCACCACCTCCGCCCCTGGCCCTCCTGCCTCCTCTTTCCCCGCCTCCGTTTTACTCTTCCTGCCCCCATGGCTTCGCCATGGCTTTCGCCATGGATTCGTCCCTCACCCCCGCTGATCCCGGTTGGTAGTGACCCGGCCTTACCCCAACCCCCAGCCCAAAATTAAGTCAATTTTTTTTTTTCGCGCTCGGGGTGGCCCCGAGCCCCAGACCCATATATAAATCACTGCTGGAGGTCCTATGAACATGCAATGTGAAGAGCCTCTATTCGAGCCAACCCGGCTTTTCTTCATGAAAAAAGTGTATTGTTTTTGGAAAGAGCTGGGCAAGCTTTTTTTTTTCCTCGCAGAAGGTATGCGGGTGGCAGAGTGACCGGGCGCCGGCCTTCAGGCCGGGCGCCGGCCTTCAGGCCGGTGAGTTCGGGTTCGAACCCCGCCCATGACATTTTCCGGTCGAAGATTGTTTTCGAGGTTTGTTGCGTTTCGGGGTCAAATGTGCCCGAAAATTGCGTTTTTGGCGGAGTTTCTCAGTATCTCGCGGTATTTGGGTCACCCCGGGAAACGGAGTCGGGCGGCTGAGCTTGCCATCACAGGCCAAACTTGCTACGAGAACCGAACTTTGCTTCACCAGAACTCAGCTTCGTGCGAACTTTGCTTCGTCCGAACTCAGCTGCGCCCGTACCAGAATTTAGCATCGCCCGAACTTTGCTTCGCCAGAACTTAACTTCGCCCGAGCGTTGCTTCGCCCGAACTCAGCTGCGCCCGAACTTTGCTTCACCAGAACTTAGCTCCACCCGAACTTAGGATCACTCGAACTCATTATCGTCCGAACTGAGCTTCACCAGAACTTAGCTCCGCCCGAACTTTTGCTTCGCCGGGGGGCGGCGGGGGGGGCGCCCACCCGGGTACCAGCGCCAAACTTTTCCCGCACTCGGTGGGTCGGGGGGGATCCGGGGGGGGTGTCCCCCCCCGGGTACGAGCACCGACCTTGGCTTCACCCGGACTTTACACCCTGGCCGAACTTCGCTTCGTGCCCGAACTGTTTTTTAGTACCAGCGCAGCCTGAGCGCTTAGCAACGCCCGAACTAAGCATCACTCGAACTTAGCTTCACCAGCATTGCCCGAACTTAGCTTCGCCCGAACTTTACTGTTCCCCGAACTTTAACTGCTGCCTCCAGTCTCGCCACGCGCCGGCCTTAGCCGAGCGCACGTACTTTTTTTTGGGGTCTAAAACAGGGATTTATAAGGGGATTTCGGCCTAGAGCAATAGTCCATGTAGATGGACGGGTACCCGTCTTTTGCACCGGGGTGCCGAGCACGTGTTTGTCGACCCCCCAGACCCCCCCCCCCCAGTGGTGGTCCAGCCTGTCCAGCCACCCCAGCCAGCCCTGCAAAGTCGTTGAGGGCCCGAAAATTAGTGCCGCCACTGTCCTCCACTGTGGATCACTATGCACCACCATGCGCTATCGTGTCACTGTGCACACCGCACTAGCGTGGATCACTGTGCATCACCGTGCATCACTGCGCACCGTGTATAGATTCCGAGCCAGATGTTCCAGAGGGTGGAGGGTGCAGCAGAGAGGTGGGAGAACCAGCAGTTGTCCGGCAAAGGGCGCGTGAGGGGGAAAACACAGCAGTTGGATTACAAGGAAGAGTTGGAGAATAAGGGCATGGGGCGTCGTGCCAACTGCTCTCTCTTTGCGAGGACCGCCGACACGGCATCGAAGTACACCGAAGCCTTTGCGAACTTCAATAATGTTCGGCGTACGTTCGTGGAGGCGGTGGGGTTTCGCTTCGTGAGGCTGGCTGGGTTGCCGTGCACTGTCTCTTCCAGGAGCTGAACAACGTATGTTGCCCTAGCATGTCCTTCCTTTTCCCCGGCATTGTCCCGGCCCCATCCTGAGTTGGGCGTGATAGAATCCACCACTGCGGTTGGAAGTTCGGCTGTGTCTCGCCGGGTTGGGCCGCTTGCTCGCCTCCATGACCCCCCCCCCACTATGACCCCCCTGGGACCCCCTATGGACCCCCATATGACCCCCCTATGGACCCCCTATGGACCCCCCCATGACCCCCTATGACTGCTGTGGTAGCCTACCCACACCCGCCAGCCCGTGGGTTTTTTTTTTTTTTTTTTTTTTGAGGATGGACGGGTGACCCGCCCATCTAGACCGGCGTATAAATCCCTGGTCTAAAACCCTGTTGCCAAAAAGACACAAGGTTTTGACCCTGATACACATGATGTGCTCCGATACCGCACTGGTCCCGTCGGCGCCGTGTTTCGGTCCCTAAGGCACGGACACATACACGCGGACCATCATCAGCACGGAACCTGAGTGTCTGCAGACAGGGCAGCGGTGTGGATCGGGTTTGTCAGGCGGGGGAAATCTTAGGTTAATCTTTAGACAGAACACTGCCACTCTTGCCTGGCTGATGCCAGCATGTCTTTTTCTGTGGGTGTCACACACCAGCACCTGGGGGGAAAACCAAGAGAGTTGAAGTATGGCTAAAGATAAAGTGGTGTCACCTGAGGGGGTAATCTCAGGGCCGCCCACGTGATAAGCCTTGCCACGTGATAAGAAAAAGGACTGAACAAAAAAAAAGAAGAAAATCAAAGAGAAAAAAGGGGGTTGGGGTTGGTGGGCGCGAGAGTTCGTATCGAGGGGAGTCTAAGACAGAGTAAAAAGGTACTCATACGCGTAAAAGAGCGGGCGGCGATCGTTAAAAGGCGACGGGGGTGGGGAGGGGTGGGTGGGAGGTTAGCCTCAGAAGCTTTCAGCCCAAGTTGGAGTAAAGCGGGTGTCACACACGGTTGAGTCCAGCCTCCGAAGCTGGAGTCGAAGCTGGAGATAAAAAAGCGGGTGGCACACCCAGTTTTTTTCCGGGTGTGGACTTACACGCGTTTTGGTTGCAGCACGCCCGCTTTTCGGGTGTGTAGTAAGCAAGTTATCAGGTTTCTGTCAGACTTCTCTCCTTCCTTCCCGTTCTGATGAAGAATGAACTCGATGACCCAAGCCGAGACCGAGTGCGATGAGGCCAGAAGCTAGCTGCCAATTCCTACTACGGAGAGGCACTCGGCGAAGAGCCAAATGACTCCCCCCCCCCCACCAACAAAAAAAGGCCCGCTTTGGGGAGAAACCTTCGGGTTCGGGCGTGTTGGGTGGTGTCGCTCTGTTGTGAGAAGGGCGAGGCGTTTGGCCTTCGCACGCCTGCGTTCGTCAGAACCTAACGTTTTCTCTCCGCGAAACAGTGCGTGGATGAGTCGCAGCTGTTGGCAAAACAGAACGAAAAAATACTCGAGGGACTGCCTTGTGTGACTCGTGACAACAGCGAGTGTGCACGGTTGAGTCCAGCCTCTGAAGCTGGAGTCGAAGCTGGAGTTAAAAAAGCGGGTGGCACACCCGCCTTCTTCCGGGTGTGGACTTACACGCGTTTTGGTTGCAGCACGCCCGCTGTTCGGGTGTGTAGTAAGCAAGTTATCAGGTTTCTGTCAGACTTCTCTCCTTCCTTCCCGTTCTGATGAAGAATGAACTCGATGACCCAAGCCGAGACCGAGTGCGATGAGGCCAGAAGCTAGCTGCCAATTCCTACTCCGGAGAGGCACTCGGCGAAGAGCCAAATGACTCCCCCCCCCCCAACAAAAAAAGGCCCGCTTTGGGGAGAAACCTTCGGGTTCGGGCGTGTTGGGTGGTGTCGCTCTGTTGTGAGAAGGGCGAGGCGTTTGGCCTTCGCACGCCTGCGTTCGTCAGAACCTAACGTTTTCTCTCCGCGAAACAGTGCGTGGATGAGTCGCAGCTGTTGGCAAAACAGTTTCGCAGCTTCACCCACTCCACCGCGGCCTCCCTACTCCACTTCATCCCTTTTTGTTCTTCGCTTACACCACCGTGTGTTGTTTTCTCACTCAGGATTTTTTGACCTGTTGTGTTTGTGTGATTTGTCGTGTAGGGGTAGACCCGCATGACCTCACGTCCGTTCAACACGTGGTTCGGTAGTTACAGCACTTGGGATCCCTTCTGTTCTTTGTCGGGCAGCATCGTCGAGCATTTCCTTTCAAGCTGGCGCTTATGTAAAAAATACTCGAGGGACTGCCTTGTGTGACTCGTGACAACAGCGACAAAAGCGACAAAAGCGAGTGTGCACGGTTGAGTCCAGCCTCTGAAGCTGGAGTCGAAGCTGGAGTTAAAAAAGCGGGTGGCACACCCGCCTTCTTCCGGGTGTGGACTTACACGCGTTTTGGTTGCAGCACGCCCGCTGTTCGGGTGTGACTCGGGCACACCCTCTTTAACTCCAGCAAGTCAGCACCAGCAAGTCAGCAGCCAGCAAGCCAGCCAACAAAAAGCTTTGAGTGAGAGACAAGCCCCTAGACACACAGGACTCCCACCACTCATCCTTTTGCTTCCCATTCTGCGCGTTCTTTGGGGGTCCTGTGTTGCCAGCTTCTGAGGCTGGACCCTCACCGTGCACGCTCGCTTTCGGTGTCCATTCAACACGTGGGGCGATTGCAAGAACGTGCTTGGAATGGGTATGTGCTCAACACCGCACTGCTCCCGTCTGCGCCGTGTTTCGGTCCTTTAAGCCACGGACAGATAAGGCGGACCATCATCAGCGTGGGACCTGAGTGCCTGCAGACAGGACTGCGGTGTGAGTCTGGTTTGTCAGGCGGCTGTTCGTAGCTCGTCACAGCCAGGACCACCCGTGCTACTAGAGCACAGACGAATCCGTCACGGGGAGAAGGCCCCTACAACCGTGTCTGAGCAATCAGTTAAAAAACTCAGGGCACTCAGGCCAACACGTGGGGGGGGAAATCTTAGTTTCGTGTTCAGGGGGGGGGTGTTTCGGGTGTAGCTACCGTAATTCGCCAGGTTCTTTTTAGAGTGAAAGTTCGCTTGAAACTCCGGGGGCTTAAAGTCTCCGGGGTGACCCTCGTCAAAATGGAAAGATATCGTTTGTGCCCTGAGTGTCGTAAAAGTGGCGGTTACACGAGGTAAGATAATTTTTGTTTGTATGTGCCGTGTCGGTGTGATCAGTTTTTACAAAGAACAGAAGGGATCCAAAGTGCTGTAACTACCGAACCGCGTGTTGAACGGACGTGAGGTCATGCGGGTCTACCCCTACACAACGAATCATACAAACACAACAGGTCAAAGTCCTGAGTGAGAAAACAACACACGGTGGTGTAAGCGAAGAACAAATCAGATTGTGCTTGTATTGTATTTGCCCCTTACCTCTATATTTCCTCCCTTCCATTCGGAGTCGAGGCAGCTACGTCGAGTATTTCTCAACTTGCGTGCTTTGCCCATTCTTCGGGCTAGGAATTCTGATCAACCACCCAAAAATGCCGACGTCTTTTTAGCCTTCGCAATACGTTGTCGGACAAACCGCAAGATTGTTAGCCACTAAAAAAGGACAGGCGCTCCGTTTTGTGTGTGTATTGTGCGTGGTTGATCGACTCTGTTGGTTTTATTTCGCCCTGTTTCTTCTTCAATTCGGTAACCCAGGTAGACTTCCACCTTGTGGTTTCTTTGCCCCCGTTTCTCATTCAGGTTGGGAATACTGATCAAAAACACCGATCCACGCGCCTACGCCTTTTTTCAGCCTTCACGATGAGTTGCACGCAAACAGTACATTTCACCAGATTGCGCCTGTTTTCGGGGGTACAACACATTTCTTGTTGACACGGCCCTCTTGAGCCAATGCTTACGAAGCAGGTGAAAATGGTAAGCGGGGTATAGTCTACAGGCTTTCCATGTTGTAAGATCTGCAGATGCTTTTAATGACAGACCGGTAAAACCTGGGACAGGTCTCCCTGCGTGACCGCACCAGTGGTGGTCCCTGCAGCCTCCTATGACAGCGGCATCTAGGGGACGAGCTGAGTATTGAGCACCTCAAGGCGCGGGCAAGCATCAGGGTCGCGATGTTCCGCAAAGTCGCAAACCCCGAAAATAAATGCCGAACCGGGGAAAACGACACCCAGCCCCATTTTTGGGGGAGGTCCCAGGTTTTACCCGGTACAGTAATAATGGGAGGGGGGGGGGGGGGGTTGCAAGAACGTGCTTGGAATGGGTATGAGCTCAACGCCGCACTGGTCCCGTCTGCGCCGTGTTTCGGTCCTTTAAGCCACGGACAGATAAGGCGGACCATCATCAGCGTGGAACCTGAGTGTCTGCAGACAGGACTGCGGTGTGAGTCTGGTTTGTCAGGCGGCTGTTCGTAGCTCGTCACAGCCAGGACCACCCGTGCTACTAGAGCACAGGCGAATCCGTCACGGGGAGAAGGCCCCTACAACCGTGTCTGATGATGGGGGGGGGGGGGAGGGTCGTGGTTATTGGTGCTGGTTTTGTGGGATAAGGTAAGGGAAAAAAATTCTTTTTTGCAGTGGGGGGGACACCCTCCTCAACCACTTTGCCGCCGCCCCTCCCTCTCGTACGTATCATCCCCCGCAATGCGGCGCAAATCGAGGAAGAAAAGAAGAAGAGAAAAAAAAAACGAGGATACGAAGAAGAAAAAAAAAACAGGAAAACAAAAAAAGATACAATCCGGATCGGGAAGGCTCCTCACCTTCCGCAAAGCCGGACCACCCCCTCCTGCTAAGACCGTGGCACGCGACCGAGGACTGCAGCTCCAGGCGATTCTATGCAGCTCAAGGCGGCAGGGATGGGCCTGACCGACCGTGGTGGGGCCGTTATTCACCTGCGATTAACAGCGGCGGGCTGTCCCACCAGGAGGAGACAAGGGATGGACGCCGGCTGCGGGCCGTCCCTTTTCTTGCGCGGCGGTGCAACTCTACGCGGGTTGCGCTGCCAGCCTGTGCAGGAAATTGAATTCTGCTCCGCGCGGCAAGGGTCTAGGGCTGAACCGTGAACGGCGGCACGAGCGGTCGGTTGGTGACTTCTGCAATCGCGTCGGCCTGTAACAGTTCGGTTGAGGTGAGAGGGAGAGGGCGAGATAGAGAGTGTGCGGAATTCAATGATGGGCAACACCTGACCAGGGCTTACGCTCCGTTTTCGGCCTCAGAGAAAATACGGGTGGTCCACATGTGGGCGCGTAAGGTTCGAGGGGGAAAACCCCTTCCCCTTATGTGCGACTGCAAAAAGAAATAGCGTCGCTAGGTAGCTACTGGACTTGGCGACACCTGGCTGTGCGGCCTTGGCCACTGGTCTCTCCTGCATGTGGACCAATAAATCAAAATCCACATGTGGTACCTATGGATCCACACGTGGGGGAACAAAATCCAAAAAGAATTAACGTGTGGAAATCCACACGTTCCACACGTGGAGCGTAAGCCCTGGCTTACGTTACGGCTGAAGCTCCTGCTGGCTGCTCGTGGTGAGAGTGTGGGAATTCAAAACACGGGTGACCCCTGAAGCGGAGTATGGCCCAGGTTGTCAGTATCCTCACTGCACAGCTGATGTGGTGTGGGTGTGTGTGTGAGAGATCTACACCGCCTCGAGTAGGACCTTCTGCTCAACCACAGCTTGCAAAGCTTGAGTCGGAGGCAGCACAGTGCTACAACCCCGTCCGCTCTGCCCTGTGGCTGACCGTCTCGACGAGCTTGGGTTCAGTGCAAGCGCCAAGCCCCAAGGTGCGCCAAGCCTTGATGCTTTAGCTTGGCAAATCGGTAGCCGCTTGACCCGTAGGCCCGTGGCTCTGCAGTACCGTGACGCTTGGTTCTCCCGTGTAGCAGGCTTTCCCTGGTTTCCACGGCAAAAATAATTAGAGCGGGCAGCGGCTTCACCAGCTTCATGTCGCAAGGCAACATTAGCTGGAGGGGTAGACATATAGGCACAGCTTCATGTCGCAAGGCAACATTAGCTGGAGGGGTAGACATATAGGCACAGCTTCATGTCGCATGGCAACATTACTTGGAGGGGTAGACATATATAGGCATACCTTGTTCCCAGCTGCGAGGTGGAGGTAGATCTGGAGAAGGTCCGCCGCGGGCTGGTCTTCGCCTTTGAACTGATCCAAGCATTGCTGCGCGCGGCCGAATTTGCCTTGCATGATATGCACAATGCAGAGGTTGGTGAAGAGCGCCGCCGTGTGACGCGTGCTGTCGGGGGGTCGAGGTGGTATTGTTTCAAGCAGCAAGTGAGCACCTTGGAAGTGCATCAAACTGCCTGCTGGCCGTCTATCAAGGCTAGCAACAGGCTAGCAACAGGCTAGCAAGAGGCTAGCAACAGGCTAGCAACAGGCTAGCAAGAGGCTAGCAACAGGCTAGCAACAGGCTAGCAAGAGGCTAGCAACAGGCTAGCAACAGGCTGGCAACAGGCTAGCAACAGGCTAGCAACAGGCTAGCAACAGGCTAGCAACAGGCTAGCAACAGGCTGGCAACAGGCTAGCAACAGGCTAGCAACAGGCTAGCAACAGGCTAGCAAGAGGCTAGCAACAGGCTAGCAACAGGCTAGCAAGAGGCTAGCAACAGGCTAGCAACAGGCTAGCAACAGGCTAGCAACAGGCTAGCAACAGGCTAGCAACAGGCTAGCACAGGCTAGCACAGGCTAGCACAGGCTAACAACAGGCTAGCAACAGGCTAGCAACAGGCTAGCAACAAGCTAGCAACAGGCTAACAACAGGCTAGCAACAGGCTAGCAACAGGCTAGCAACAGGCTAGCAACAGGCTAGCAACAGGCTAGCAACAGGCTAGCAACAGGCTAGCAACAGGCTAGCAACAGGCTAGCAACAGGCTAGCAACAGGCTAGCAACAGGCGAGCAACAGGCTAGCAACAGGCCAGCACAGGGACTACAATTGCCTGTGATAGCTTGTACTAGACATAACACGATCGTATTTGATGCGATAACAAGTCTTCTTCGAAGAGAATGTCAAATAGAAGAACACAGGTGGGACAGGGAAAGAGGGAGTAGTAAGACTCCGCAGGTAGGGTACGAACCCTTGAGGACTACTTCATTTTTTCCACTGCGGTGCTGTGTACACCTCGTTCTTCGTCGGGTTTCGCTCGTTGAACGCAGACCAAGCCAAAGTTAGAGCTCACTTGGGGGGCGGGGAGACAGAGAAGAAATGCGTAGTTTTGTTGAAAGAAGTAGTAGTAGTATGTGTCGTCTGCCGAAGCAGCCGGAGACAGCAGGCGCAGGGGGCAGGAGACAGCAGGCGCAGGGGGCAGGTCTTGCTTTACAATTATCTTGGAGACCCGCCCCCGGCCAATCCCGACTGTCCAATCACTGTCAAGAAAGGTTTGTGCCCTGTAGTGATGATTGACCAGGCCCCCACGAAGCCTCATACACAACACAGCTATAACACGAGGATGCAGCCCTGCTTAGGTGTGCACTCAGCCATCACAGGGCCTCAGATCTCGCTACTTGACCTGACACAGCTGCCACCCAGAAGGCCGCAGCAGTAACCTTCGCAATGAAGGCACGCGCGGCTGAGTGTATGTAGGCGATCCATACAACAGCTGCATCAGACGCAGCTTGATCCGAGAGCTCGCTAGGGGAGGTGACGCTGCTCACCTGCCAGTCTCACAACTGACTGCTGCCCCAGGAACGTGACGGTCAACTACAGCTTGCAAAGCTTGAGTCGGAGGCAGCACAGTGTCACAACCCCGTCCGCTCTGCCCTGTGGCTGACCGTCTCGACGAGCTTGTGTTCAGCACGAGCGCCAAGCCCCAAGGTGCGCCACGCCTTGATGCTTTAGTTTGGGAAAATCGGTAGCCACTTGACCCGTAGGCCCGTGGCTCTGCAGTAGGCTTCCGTGTAGCAGGCCTTCCCTGGTACCTACGGCGGGGAGACAAAAGAAATCAAAAGAAAAATGAACCTGAGGCTATCGCGTTCTTCGGCGGTGGAGCCGATGTGAATCGGGCTGCTGCCGAAGGCGGGCCGTTCAGCAGAGGAAGAAGAGGTGTGGTGCGAGCTCTGAATGCCGGCTCCGCAAGGCAGGGTCAAGCACGAAGGGGCGTCCTGTGTTTAGAGTGCAAGTTCGCTTAGGGATCCAGTCTCCGGGTGACCGTAGTCATGAAGGTTCCTTTAAGGTATAGTACGTTTGTGTGTTTTGTATGGCTGAATCGAAGTAGTCCGATTGTCACTTTCACCAGTCGGGCTTTGAGTCCCACACGCTGCTTTTGGGGTCTGTGACTCCTCTCCGAAAGGTTGGTGGGGCGGGATTCGGGTTGTCAGCACCTCGAAGTCTAAGTAACCAAGGTCTAAAGACCTACTTTAGACCCTGGCTACTTGCTCGCCAAATGAGGAAGAACTTCAGACTTCGGCACTTTATACCGCGACTTTGATGCAGTTCCAGACTCGTACACATGGCACGTGGGATATATATAGACGCAGATCTAAAGCCGCACTCGCCAAAATGAGGAATGTGAAGAAAATGAGTGAGGGATACCGAGGCCAGCAGATCCGGCATTCCGGATTCAAATCTCGAAGTCTAAAGTAACCAAGGTTTAAAGACCTACTTTAGACCCATATAGACGCAGATCTAAAGCCGCACTCGCCAAAATGAGGAATGTGGAGAAAATGAGTGAGGGATACCGAGGCCAGCAGATCCTGCAGGTTCGCCTTGTTGAGCAGCTCGAGCGCTTCGGACGCGCGGCCGAGGCGGCAGTAGGCTTCGACGCAGTACGAGAGGCACGTGATGTGGTTCTCTTTGAAGAGAGACGGAAGGGATAGCAGCTTCTCCCCGGCGGCCAGCGCCACGGAAGGGTTCGACAGGCAGAGGGCCGTGTACGCCATGTTGCAGTACACCGCCTGCAGCACCGCCGCGACTTCGGGATCGTCGGCGGACTCGGCGTGCAGCTCGGATTCTTCTAGTTGCCCGTCGCCTTCGTCTCTGCCCTCGCCGTCATCCTCCTTGTCGTTGCCTTCTTCGTCGCCATTTTCCTCCTTCGCCCCGTTTCCGTGGTGCTTCGACTTCCGGCCGCGGAAGCGGCGAAGCATGAGGTAGTGTGCGTTGCGCAGGCACTTGTCGGCGAAGACGAGGCTCATGTCGTCGCCAGGCTCCGCCTTTATGCTCTTCGGCAGCAGCACGTCGGCGGTCGGCAGGTAGATGACCTGCCGCGGCGGGATGCTCAGGGAGCTCGGTGTCGGGACCTGCTGCTTCTCCTCGAACGCCCGCGTCTGCTCCTTCGCCAAGTTGAGCTCCCACTGCCGGATGCAGCACTGTGCCATGCGCAGCCACAGCGTCGGCGTCTGCGGGGTTTGTCGACCATATATGGTGGGGGGGGATATCATGCAGGGTCAAAACCTTGTGTCTTTTTGGAAATGGCCAAAAAAAAAAAAAATTCTGGAAAAAAATCGGGTTTTTTGAATTTTAAAATTTAGGAACAAAAACTGCGGTAATTTTTGAGGAAGTTGAGCAATTTTTTTTTTCCAAAATTTTTTTTGGGGCCACCGGCGGCCCTGCGGGGTGACCGGCCCCGCGGGAGCGTTTTAAAAAGACACAAGGTTTTGACCCTGCATGATATGGTAGGAGGGGTGGGAAACTTTTTCATTCAGTATTAGGCACAATCTTGCATCTCGTGGATGTATATATGGTAGGAGGGGGGGGCAAACTTTTTCATTCAGTGCTGGGCACAATGTTGCCTGATGTTGGATCCTAGCATCAAATACAAGCCCACCTCCATTTGGCACCGTCTCATCCGGAAGATCCCACTACACAAGTGTCGCAACCTCTTTCCCCAGTTCCACACACCCTTTAACTCCAGATTCTGGGGATATACCTCGCCGTGCAGAAGTCCTGCATTTGCGATTTGGATTACACGGTTTTATTTCCCTTCTCTGGCCCAAATTTTGAACCCAAATTTTGGACCCAAATTTTGGACCCAAATTTTGGACCCAAATTTTGGACCCAAATTTTGGACCCAAATTTTGGACCCAAATTTTGGACCCAAATTTTGGACCCAAATTTTGAACCTGCTTTAAAAACCCGGTGCAAAACAAATTTGGTGCCCTCATATCCCGAACCGGGATATAAGGGCACAAATTTGTTTTGACCGGGATATAAGGGCATTACGCCGTTTTATTTCCCTTCTCTGGGCCCGCTAGCAGCGACGGACCTCGCTTCGCGGTGCCAACACGAGGGGAAAACTTGGATACCATGCAGGGTCAAAACCTTGTGGTGTCGACAACATATTGTGGTTGAGGTGTCATTCAGATGTAGATCTAAAGCCGCCCACGTCAAATTTTGTTAAGCATTGAGTTCTTTTAAGTACATGAACCACGTGGATTAGCATGCACTGCCTTGAAAGTCAGGTTATCGGATGACGTCGTCACCTGCCATTGCGTCGTCAAGGTCGAGCATTTGTGGCGCTAGCGGGATTTGGCTTTCTTGCGATTCCAGAGACTGAGTCGGCGAGTACGAGGGCGGGCACGTGTGCCCGTTTTTCTCTTTCGAGGGCATTGGTGTGCCCGTGGTCCCCGGTCGTTTCTGAGAGCTGCTTGCCCTCGGTACCTTCTTTTTCCTTCGATGCACCCCTGAGTCGGGTGTGGTCGCCTTCGTCTTCTTCCGCTTGCGGCCGGCGATCGGGCCTTCCTTCGGGGTGCCGAGCACCCTCTTCTTCAGCGCTGGTCGTTCGCTGGTTCCTGGCGTTGGTGGCGGCCTCTTGGTCGCCCGTCCGGTCGTCGCCGTCTCCTTTTTCGTTGCCGCGAGCGGCGCTCGCGCCGCTCGCTTTCCTACTGGCGTTTCCCGTTGTACGCCCACCTGGGTGGGTGAGGAGGGCCTCTTCTTCTTGTTGCGTCCGGGGGTTGACTGGACGTTCGGCTTGTTGGACTGGTGGTGGCCGCGGCTGCAACATGCCGCCGGTCGCCTCTGCGTCAGCGTAGGGAGCCTTTTGCACTCTTGGCAGGTTCCTCTGCCATGCGTGCGGCAGGCATGATGCCCGCTGCGGCAACACGCCGCCGCCGTCTTGCACTCGCCGCACTTCGTCGTGCTGTGCCCTGTGCACACCGCGATCGGCTGCCCATCGTTCGCGTGGTGATGGTGCCGGCAGCACATCTCTACCGTGGGAACGTCCCTTCGGACGAGTGCTCTGCACGCCTCACACTTCCCTTTGTGATGGGTCGCGCACGTGACGAGTGCCTTCTCTATATCGACACCCGGCATATGCACGGGGTCTGGGTGCAGTTGTGGTGGGGCAGGCAGGGCCCACCTCGCCGCTCTCCCGATCGTCCAGTCAGGGTACGCCGGGCACTGCGTCCCTACATCGCTTCCTTTCACTTGTTCCTCAAGTATCGTCCCCGTGTGTGCCTCGCGAAAGCGTGGCCTGGGCCGTATACCCGATATCCCCGAGATGCCCATGAACGACAGCGACGTCGTCGGGCACACCCTCTCCCCTCTCATGCAGCTTCCCAGCCCTTGCTGTGCCGCCAGCTTGTCCAACGCGCTCATCATGCAGCGCAGGACGTTTCCCCGTTCTCTCACCCCCTTCGGCGCATTCCCGTGCAGCGGCATGCTGAGGCCCGAGAAGAGTTCAAAGTCGATCGCAAGCTCTAGCATTGACGCCTGCCCGCTCTCGGTCCACTGCATGTCAGACAGCCACGCTACCAACGCATAAAACGTCGGTAGTCCCCAGGTCTTGTTTCGCTCCCACGTCCATGCCGGGGCAATCCGCGCAAAGGGGTGGTCAAATTTCTCGGCAGGCATCGCATCCGCTCTCGACCAGGGGGTCGTGGGGTTCCTGGCTACCCAGCCACGTGCTTCGAGCCCTGTTCCGCAAGGATTTCAGCCATCATCTCCTGGAGCCGCCTCGATAAGTGGGCGTTCTCCGGTACAACCACACCATGTTCCAGCGTGCATCGGGGCCACTCGGTTCGGTTGGCCGCCATCAGCCCGGCGTGTGCTTCCCGCCGGCGAATGTGTGAGTATGCGTCGCAGTCCCAGTAGATATGCTGTTCGTTCTCCGTCACGCCGCTCCCACAGTGCTTGCAGCTGGGCGCCTGCGGCTCAGCTCCGGCCTGCCTCATCCGCGACGTGAACTCCGCCGTGTTCACACCCCCCGCAATCGCGACTCGAATTAGCTTCGCCGTGTGCGCGGAACATTCCCTCGTCTTCCAGAACGCATTCGTGCGCTCCAAGTCGGCTCTTTCCAGCCCCTGATATCCTGGCCTTCTCGCCATCAGTCGGGCCCACGTCCTCGTTCTCAGGTCCGCCCTCACTTCGTGCCCCCTCTTCGAGGGCGACGAGGCCAGCGGGTCGAACACTGCACCATTCCGTCGTAGCGTGCGAGATAGGGGCCCAGGTTCCCATATGTGTCCACACTCCTCCATGCTCCTCATCGCCAGCCCGACTGGGCCGAGGGGTTGGTCCCCCTCGGCGTACCGCCCCCGGATACTCTCCATCAGAGGTAGCAGTCGCGGCAGCCTCTCGCACGCCGCGTAGAACGCCGTCGTCACCCGGTACGCTAAACACGTACCGGGGTCCGTCAGGTGGCCCTTCTCCTGGAAGTTCAGGACCATTTCTCTCGCGCGCTTCGGGTTTGCTCCACCCCAGATCAGACCCATCACCGACGTCGTCAACCGCTTCATCGCCACCTTCGACACCGGCGCGAAGGAGCAGCCTGATAGCGCTGCCGGCAACACATTCGACTGCACAATACGGACCCGCTTTTCGTACCGGAACGGCGCGTGGCGGAGGCCTTCCGCTAGGGCCGCCGCCCTCTCTACCCTCTTAGAGTCGGACCTCTCCTTTCTGTTCTTCGCCGTTGAGACTAGGGCCCCCAGACACGTGACGGACTTGCTAAATCGAAGCAGCGCATTTCCGCTTCGGAGTCTGAGCGTCGACTGGTGCCTCTGCCTCGTCGAGAATGCGATGGTCTTCTCGAGGTTTAGCTGCATTCCGGTGAGTGTGCAGAACTCGTCAACAATGTCGACTCCCTTTTGCAATGCGGCCTCTGACAGCCTGGACAGTAGTGTGGCATCATCCGCGTACGACTTAGGACTCACACCCTCAGCTTCTTTCTTGACCGCTTTCATCACTACCGACAGTAGGGCATTGATGAGTATGACGGACACAGGGCACCCTTGAAGGATACCGTTGGTCACACTAAACTCCCTGCCCACCCCTAGCGGCAACTTGAAGCGTCTCGCGAGCAGACTGTAAATCGCCCTCAGCGGCTTGAGAACCCGACCGTGCAGTCCTAAGTCCTCAGCCAAGCGTAGCACTACCTCTCGCGGGACCATGTCGAAACACTTCCGGAAGTCCAGCGCCACTCCGTAGAGCGGCTCTCCGTCCAGCAAGGCGTCCTCCACCTCGAGCCCTATCTCCATCAAGACGTCCTCGATCCGGTGGCCCGGCCGAAAGCCTTTCTGTCCTTCTTCGATCCACCCCTCCTGCCACAGGACAATGTCCGCAAGCCTGCGGCAGGCCCACAAGCGGTACACGGCGGATGTGACGGTTATCGGCCTCGTGTGCAGCGGGTCTTGGCTCTCATCTTTCGGCACCATCGACACCAGCGCAGTTGTCATGCTTGCCGGCCAGTCCCCAGTCGCTTCGACCAGGTTCATGACGTCTGCAAGTGCATTCAGCAGGGGGAGCGGCAACTCCCGCAGTTCAGCCATGCGCCAGCCATCCACCCCTGACGCGCTTTTCTTCGGCTTCTTCCTCAGCAGAATTCGCAGCTCCTCCCCCGTGATTGTTCCGGCTTCCATCAAGTGTGGGCCGATGTGATCCTGGAACCGATCCCGAAACGGCTCGTACTCCGGCTCTGGCCCGTCCTTGTACTTACGCAGGATAGGGTCCCACGCAGTGTTCAGCGCCTCGTCCATCTCGTCAACATTTGCAGTCACACCCGCCCCCGTTCGCAACACCCCCGACGGCTCAGCGCGTCCGGCGCAGATGGTTGTCAGACATCGTCTGCTCGCATCGGCCCTCTCGTTCAGCTTGTCTCGGTACTTCGTAAACCTGGCCGCCGATCCTTCCCTTCCGAGCCTACTCGTCTCTTCCCGCAATGCCGTGAGAAGCTGCTTCGCCTCCTCATGATCCGGGAATCCTTCTGTCCATTGGCCACCTTTCATGCACGCCTGTGCCAGCCGTCTGCTGTTCTGCCAGCAACGGGATACTTCATGCGGAACTGCCTCCGGCCCGCGTCGCTGCGCAAGGTAGCTGCAGATGCGTTCCATCCTGTGGATGGCCTTCCGGAGCCGTAGCTGTCTGCTGTTCGCCGCCCCCGACCCGTCGCTCGCAGTGCTTGCCGTGATACAGACTCTCTTAGGCGACGTCTTTATCCCCCGGCCGGTACTCCTTCCCCTTTCTTCCGCAGGGATTCCGAAGGCATCCTGCAAGTACTGCTCACTGACTCGTGACCACTCGAGCCAGGCCTCTTCCACTCGCTGTGCTGCCAGCCGTTCTGCGAAATCGGAGTTGGTCAGTCTCTGTACGGCTTCCCTGTTAGCTTCTGTGTCCGAGAGGCCCCACTTGGGTCCCCCCTCGGTAGGGATTTCCCGCGGTACTTTAAATCGCCACACGATTTGGCGCAGCGCCGCAATGTCCAGGGTCATTGTCACGAGCCGGTGTCCCGGTACGTTCACCGCGGTGGTGACGCATTGACGGAAAGCTCCCGTCGTTATTCGGTTGAGGAGTATGCGGTCGATCCTCGTGCCTGTCGTCCGGGCGCTGGTAAAGGTCGGTGGTGGCGGTGTGTCACCGGTACGCGCATGGTGCAGTTCCGCTGCGTCGGACCATCCGTTCCTTAGTGCCTTCCGCAGCACAGGGGACCGGTCTTCTTCCGTGTTCAGGTCACCCATCACCATTATGGGGACGTCACCGAGGCTATCTGCCGCTGCGAAGAGGATCTTCTCCAGCATGTCCTCACGCTCCTCGCTCTCCGCCCTCCCGTTTCCGGAAGGGCAGTAGACATTGAACACGTGCACGAACGTGTTGCCGGCCCCTGTTGCTACTACCGTATGGCTCACTCGGTCCGGGGACCGTATTGCTGCGTGCGAGAGCGCCGTCATCGTATCGTACGCAGGTATCGGTCTCAGTACTAGAGTGGAGAGCCCTCCGTTCGCGGCGTTCACCGTCGAGCGACTACCGGAGTTTCTACAGAGTCTTCCGGGAGGCGGCAGGCCCCAGTGGCAGCACCATTTCCGCAGGTACTCCTCCGCCTGCGCCCGTTTGCACGGAAGGAGTGTCACCTCCTGGTAGCAGAGAAGATCCGCTTCCACCGCGTCGGCCGCTGGGAGATATTGAAGTAAGCTAGTTACGTTCAACGTCGCGAACTTCATCTCCGTGCGGCCGGGGCCCGGGTTCTGTTCGATGTCTCCAGCGCTTAACAGCTGCTGTCTAGTAGTTTCCTTAATAGATATCACCCATTCCACGAAAAAGTGTCACAGATTTCGGCTTTTTTCGGATTTCTGCCGAAAATTTCCATCTGCAGGTCCGAAAATGGTCGGTTTCGAGATTTTGAGGACACGTTTGAATCCGTTGAGGACAGGGCTTTCCGAATATTTGGTCGGATAAAAATTTTGACCGACCCCCCCCCCGGAAATGGAGGTCGGCGCCCGAAAAAATGGGGTCCTGGAGATCGGTTTTTTTTCTCTCTGCATCCAGGAGGGGGTCAGATTTTGATCGCTGGGCTAGCTGGCAGCTTGCCCATAATCGCGCATCCCAGAACTACTCGAAAACCAAAAAATTTCCCAAAAAGACCTCGAAAATCATTTCCAGACGGCTGCTTTTCACACCGAAAAATCGCAAAAAAAAAAAATCGGACCGGGGGAATCGAACCATGGCCTACAGGGGCCCAGGAGGGTGCGGTAACCGTTAGGCTATGTTGCCAAACCTCGGGCCAAAATTCGCTTTTAGCGCCTGCTCAGTTGGAATTCTTATCGGAAAGTGCGAGATCGTCATTTACTCGTTTCCAGTGTCCCAGGACGGTATTTCTGCTCTCTCAGAGCTTATTTCGCCCGGTTTGCGAAATACTCAAAATGAGTCCAAAAATTCTCACTCGGTAGTGAACAAAAAACTTTCCGCCGTTTTTTTAGCCCATGGTCCAGAGGTTACCACACCCACACAGGGGTTTGAGGGTCGGTGGTTCGATTCCCGCCGGAAATCGTTTTTTTGGGTTTTTGAAACAGCCCCAAAACCGACCTTTTGTCCATCTGCACGCCAGATTTTGGTCGCCACGCGAGCTGATTGCTTGCCCATAATCGCCAGGGATAGCTCTTTCCATCCCAAAAAAAATTTCCCAAAAATTCCAAAATTTTGACCCAAAACGGGCTGCTTTTCAGACGGAAAATCTGTGACACTTTTTCGTGGAATGGGTGATATAAGAGTTCTTTGGCGATTACACAAGTCAGTACGTGGCGCGGGGCTGAACTGTTGCTGGGGGGGTGGGGAGGACGCCTGAGGGCGGGGCGGGGGGGGCATGGGGGGAGTTTCTTGCGGGGTGTCCCGGCCTTGCAAACGTTGGGAGGCGGCCTCGCGCACGGCCCTGTAGGTGAGCGAGACCCGGTCGCGTGCGACATCATCGGGACGAATCCCGTGTGTCCACAGGCTCCTGGCCTCGCCTTCCACGTGGCACAGTGTGCCGACCGGCAGGGGGGTTCTCACTCTCCGGCATCCCCGTGTCGCTCAAGAGCGATACCGTGTCGCTCAAGAGCGATGGTCGCTACCCTCGGACCCAGTTCTCTCTGGTCTTTGTGGGGGTTGATCCCCACTCCCCTCCGGTACCAGTTGGCCAGCAACGGGTCCGGTTCCCACCCGAGACGGTCACGTATGAGATCCGCCGCTTCTTTCAGGGGCCCCTCGGGGATACCCCGTTCCAGTCTGACCGGGGGTCCGCCCTGTCGGTAGGCGTGTCCCCACTGCTGGGTCTCTCTGCTTTGTTCTCCCCCCAGCCTCCTCCAAGTGGCTTTCGGCCCAAGCTCGGGTACTCGGCTCAGTCTGTCCAGAAGATCCCGAGGGACCGTCTGGAAGCTTAGTCCGGGGATTGCTTGTTAAGCAGCGGCTGCCAAAACTTGCCGTGACACCTATTTGATGCAAGGTAAGAAGTTGGATACAGAGATAGAAGAAATGCGTAGTTTTGTTTTATTTTGTATTGAGGTGTCATTCAGATGTAAATCCAAAGCCGAAAAACAGAGGGTTGGATGGAGAGGACGCAGGCGTGTGTCGGGGCCCGTGAGGAAGCACCGGTCACCTTGCAAGATGAGAATGAACCTTTTAAGAAGGCCGCGGAAGTCGGCTGAGCCGGGAGCTACCGGAGAGGGTGTGTATGTGCTTAGGTATTACAATTTCCCTTCGGTTCTTTGTCGGGCAGCATCGTCGAGCATTACCTTTCAAGCTGGCGCTTATGTAAAAGGGGGGGTCGAATAATATCAGTTATTTGACACACGTCTGGTTGTCTAAAAACACTACCACTATTTGATCCTGCTACTGTTCGGCCACCCGGCACTTTTTTTATTAGCGTTATTTATTCGACAAATCGAATAATAACATAGTTTTATTATTCGACCCCCCCCTTTAAAAATAGTTGAGTTGCTGAAGTTAAAGCGAGTTAAAAAAAGCGGATGCCACACCCGCTTTTCGGGTGTGGATTTTACGCGCGTTTTGGTGTGGCTCCCGCTTTCGGGTGTGACTCGGGCACACCCTCTTTAACATGCAGGGTCAAAACCTTGTGTCTTTTTGGAAATGGCCAAATTTTTTTTTCCGGAAAAAAAATGGGGGTTTTGAATTTTAAAATTTTGGAACAACTCTGCGGTAATTTTTGAGGAAGTTGAGCATTTTTTTTTTTCCAAAAAAAATTTTTGGGGGCCATCGGCCCCGCGGGAGCGTTTTAAAAAGACACAAGGTTTTGACCCTGCATGTTAACTCCAGCTTCTAAGGCTGGATCCCCACCGCTAGGGGGGGTTCGGGGGGGCTGGACTCTTTCTGCATATCGATTCTGTTCGTTTTTTAGAGTTATAGTTGTTCGTTTTTTGTGTTTTTTTTTTTTTTCGATGTGCAACCAGGGCCTTATATATAAAAATTCCTCCCACGTAACTGTCCATAAATTGCTCGGAGTTACTAAAAATCCCAGTTGCGGCACAACTGCACGTTTATGTACTCGACAGGGTGCACCTCTTTTGTGGTTGTCACTACTGACCACCACAGAGACTGTCCTTCGGGAAGCAAAAGAGCCATGCGAAGAAGGCAAGTGTTGGGGTACTGTAGCAGTGTGCCGGGATCATTCAAGAACGTTGAAGTATGGCTAAAGATAAAGTGGTGTCACCTGAGGGGGTAATCTCGGCGGACAGCCGCGGTCTTCGCTTTCTTGGCAACACATCATGAAACAGCCAGAAATACCAGCGCCGCAGGCGCGGAAAATTTTCAAGCTATTGGGCCAGTCGCAGGTTCCAAAATTGAGGCTGTACGTTGCTTATCCAAAGGTGCAGTAACCGGTGCTGTGTACTGCTAGTGTGTAGCACTACTACTGGGCCCCTCAGCCGGGGCATTCTGTGCTTTTTTTTTTTTTTCGTTGCTCGGACTTGGTCCGAGCACCAGACCCATATATAAGCCACTGACCGACAGAACAGTGCAACCGTTTTCTTTCCGGAAATATGTTCCCTTTGAGGAGTGTAAAAAAACGGGCATACGTCTTTGAGAAGTGGAGTTGCGACGGCGAAGGACTTGAACGCGAGCTCATACTGCCCCCTGTGGATTGTTTTTCGTGAAACAGGAGCTGGTTGGTAACATTTTCCCGCTTGTGGTGCCACGTGGCAGATTTTTTTTTTTTTTTCGAACGAGTTTTTGTTCCCTTTCAGCTCCCGATGAAGAGATCGGTGAAAAATGGACCCGAAGAACAAAAAGTATGTGCATGGTTTCGTGGGCCCTCACAACATGCAGAGCATCAATCACGGAAGCTACCAGGGTAGGACGGGATCGGTCCCCTGGTTGGTGAGCTTTCTGGCGGCAAGTGCAGGAGAACCCTGAGCAATGTATTGGCGGGACGGCTTGTTGGAGATGTGCTGTTGGGGTTGTGGGAATCGGAGGAAGGGGGCCAATTTAGGTGGCCCGGCAGGTGTTGGGGTGGTGTCCATGTTACCCTTTCAGAGCAGATGCCGTCCAGTAGTGGTCAAGTCAGACATGCTGCCTGCATTGCCTGTGGGTGACCTCGCCGTCTTCAATTGGTGCCGAGCACGACTCGATTGTCCTCTCGTGGGGGGCAGCTGGTTTAGGCTTCAATAGGCTAAAACAGCTGCCCGATACAACTGAAGAAGGGACAAACCTGATCATGTGGCAGATGCCGTTGTTGTAGTGGACGCTCGCCATCGAAGGATAGTGTCCCATCCCGTTGCTGGGTTGCGTGCCTTCGGACTTCGGCCGGTTTCTGTTTGAATTGAATAAGGGGTTTTTTTCGGATTATGCACTAGTCAGTAACTTCCAAGAACAGTTGCAACCGACAAAGGGTTGCGCCGCGCCGAAAGCGCGGAAAAAGTGACCCTTCTGGAGTCACGTAGCGAAAAGCTGGCATTAGTGTGGTACTCATTTGCTTGCAAATGACTCCCCACTAACGCAACAAGACACGGAGACGCAAACCGAAGGCAGCCAAGCAGACCTCCCAGGGCAGGGGGGAACCTGCGGCGGTGAAGTAACGAAGCTCATCCGAGTGTCCGATGAAACCCCTTGTCAATACCATCCAACGACTGCGACGCGCGTGCGAAATGTCGGACGCTAGCGTCTGTCAAGAGCATGCGTGACTCAGCCGTGTTTTAAAGGTGAGATGAGAGGCATCAGCTCACTCTGTCAAAGGACCATACCACTAACGCAACAAGACGACGAATAAGGGTGATATTTGGGTACTGAAGTGTCGTTTCTCATCCACAAACACGCAGGCTTCTGGGCGTAAACTCCGTCAACGTTGTTTTTTTATCCACTCAACGGAAATACTCGAGGGGCTGCCTTGGGCTTTCTTCGAAGGAGGCTAGAGGGGGAGAAACACAAAGTGGGTCTTTTTTGTTGAACGCTTACGCCCGCCACTGAACCCAGATTCACCTGTGTTTCGTGTGGGCTACAGCACATTTACCTCCTTTGATATTTTGCAGCTGGCAGCCTCCTCAAAGGTATTTCCTACAAAGCAGGTGCTTGTTCGAAAATTCATTTGCCGCCACGGATCTTATTTTCTCTTTGAATTGCTTCTGTGTATTGGACGGTACACGGCCAACACAGACGCACGTTCCGCATGCGGAGCGCAAGGCCTGATCGTGCCTATAATCATGATTTGCTCACAGTAGTAGTAGCAGTTTGAACTTGTTATGCAGCAACAATCTGTGTCGATAGACTGCACAAGCCGCTATAGACTACCTCTTTGCACGCGTCGTGTCATGCTTCGGTCGCTTCTTGCCCCGCGTACTGTTTGTCTTCGGTGCGCGCTTCACGTCCGATGTGCAGTTTGATGACGAGGAATCGCCAGAAGTATAAATTTGTTGCATTGGTGTGTCAGGCCTTCGACTACCCTGATGACGAGGAATCACCAGTAGTATAAATTGGTTGCATTAGTGTGATTGTCAGGCCTTCGACTACCTTGATGACGAGGAATCACCAGTAGTATAAATTGGTTGCATTAGTGTGATTGTCAGGCCTTCGACTACCCTGATGACGAGGAATCACCAGTATAAATTTGTTGCATTAGTGTGATTGTCAGGCCTTCGACTACCTTGATGACGAGGAATCACCAGTAGTATAAATTGGTTGCATTAGTGTGATTGTCAGGCCTTCGACTACCCTGATGACGAGGAATCACCAGTAGTAGTAGTACCGGAGCAGGCAGAAGCAGCCGGAGACAGCAGGCGCAGGGGGCAGGTCTTGCTTTACTTTTCTCTTCTTCATGGAGACCCCGCCCTCGGCAATCCCGACTGTCCAATCACTGTCGAATTGCTCACATAAACAAGCAAAATGATAAACAGGTGCAGGGTGTTTAAGGGAAAGGGCAGAGGTGGTGCGGGGGCGGTTGCGCATACGTCTCGTATGTTTCGATGGCCTTCGTGAGGTAGAGAGACGCGAGGTGGGGCTTGTTGATGCTCATGTGGAACATGCCGAGGTTGTTGAAGTGCACGACGACGGGCCACCACCCAGTTGAGTCGGAGCTGTTGCGGTACTGCTGCAGGAGGTCGACCGCCTGCTGCGAGCCGCCCTGCACCGCCTCATACTGAGCCCGGAGCAGCAGGGCGTGCGCGCCTATGCGGAGGACGGGGCCCTTGTGCGTCGGGCAGGCCTCCTCGGCGTCGTTGAACGAGATGAACGGCTGGCAGTCGTCGAGCTTCTTGACCAGCTGGCGCACCCTTTCGACCATGTGCAGGTCTTTCTTGTTGTACTGCGCAAGCAGGCACGACAGCAGCAGCAGCACCACGCGCACGTGGAGCAGCTGCGTGATGTGCACCTCGTTATAGTACATGGGGATCAGCCGGTCGATCGCCTCGGTGTACTGCCGCAGGTGGAAGTGCACTACCGCCTCGTTGAATCGGACGTATTCGTGGCCCTCGAACTCCAAGCAAAGCGGGCGTGACTGCTGGTTCCTCGCGGCGAAGGCTTCGATGGCCACGAGGCTGTTCACGTGCTCGATCCGGCGGTCCCTTTCGATGCTCTTCCCCAGCTTGTCCAGGTCCGCGAGGAACTTCCCGGCGTCCTGGCACCCGCCCTTGAAGTACTCGCAGATCGCGACATTGTGTTGGATCTTCGGGTCTCCTCGCGGCGTCGAGGACAGCAGTGTGTGGAGTGACGCGGAGCACTGATCGTAGTTCTGCGGTAAAATGGGGGAGTGTGCGAACGATCCCGAAGGACAGTTTGGTGGCTTGCGACCTTCTGCTTTTTTTTTTCACTTGAAAGCTGGCTGTTAACTTCCGAGGAAATCCGGTGGAATTTTCGGCCCGAACAGCCCGTGATGAGCGACGAATGTAGTCCTTGGATTTCATGGCCACCGTCCTGCTGTCAAGATGAACCGACACCTTGGTGGGATCTGGTGAGCGATCACTCGGATACCTTGAGTCAGCTCTCGGTCCATCCCGCTGCTTACCAGAAGTGGCAGCAGCTGTCTGCTGACAGTGATTGCAACGAGTGTAGTCGGCTACGTAGTATCCTCCTCTGCTAGTACGTATGCACTAGTGGGATCACCAGCATGCAGAAGGACTGCACAGCAGGGATGGATGTGCTGTTGTTGCTCTGCAGAGCGGTGCGTAGGTATCGACCACCTCCTCTGCTAGTGATCTACACAGCAGTACCACCTAGCAGTACTGCATGTAGGTACGTACATAGTACTCCTACTATGCATACGTACTGTGTATACCCATGGTACACGCTACGTGTGTGTATGCTTACACTACACCGTTAGCAGTACACGGTATGCACTACGTAGTACTCCTACTCTGCATACGTACTGTGTATACCCATGGTACACGCTACGTGTGTGCATGCAACGCTACACCGTTAGCAGTACACGGTATGCAGTACGTAGCCTTGGACTTGAAGCTGTCTAGGAAGCTAGTGTAAGAACGTGCTTGGAATGGATATGTGTTGCCCCGTTTGCGCTGTTTAAGCCACGGACGTAGGGCGGACCATCAGCGCGAAACCTGAGAGTCGAGTCTGGTTGGGAAGCGTTTGCACGGGATAACGGGGGGATTGCAAGAACGTGCTTGGATTGGGTAGGTGCTCAACACCGCACTGGTGGGATAACGGGGGGTCGTTGTTATTGGTGCTGGTTTTGAGGGACAAGGAAAAAAGATAAAATTATGTTACTGTCTGTCTGCTGACCTTTCGATACTGCTCTTGGCGTACTTTTCTAACGTGTGGAGGGACTTTCTAACGTGTGGAGGGACTTTCTAACGTGTGGAGGGACTTTCTAACGTGTGGAGGGACTTTCTAACGTGTGGAGGGACTTTCTAACGTGTAGACTTTTGGGTTTTCTGGGTACAAAAACGTAATCCACGACCAGGAAGGGGTGAAAAACTGCCAAAAACGGAGAAGGATGTCGCTTCCGTGGCTGCCAAAACGACTGAGGACGAGCTTCTGAGCATGGCAAGCCAGGCCAAGTACGAGAAGCGGCATGAGCATGGTACCCCAACAGCTGGCGAAACACTACACGCTTGACCACATCGAGACACGCACCGGCCAGGCACTGAGAAGATCGGCTGCTGCCATCTCAGTGAAGGGGGGCGGTCCTGCCGGAGTTGCAAACCTTACTTGGGTGGACCACAAAGACAGCCCAGGAATATCATCGACTACACCAGCTATGGCCAGCATCGCCCTCTGGGGGTTTACAGCATTACGAACACCACTCGCAGTGTATCAAAGTCAGCTGACAGACACAGTAAAGCTATCTTCTTGCCTCGAGAAGTTGTTTTCTTGCATTCGAGTTTTCCAGATTGCCACTCGAGCCCTACGGGCTCTCGTGGCAATCTGGAAAACTCGAGTGCAACAAAACAACTTTTCTCTCGGCGAATAAATAGCTATTTGCGGTGGCCTCCGCTGGTCTGTCCGCTGGTCTGGTAGTCCGTGCTACCTCCACTCGTTCTCTTCTTTACTCGCTACTGTACGTCCCTTTTACTCTCTTTGGCTACCCAAAAAGACTCCTGCGACCGACACCGCGAGCACATTCACTGTGGGATAACGGGGGGGAAAAGCATACCTTCGCCAAGAACCGTTGATAAGCCTCCTTCGACGCGTCATTGCTGCTGGTCATTGTTCAGGGATACCCTGCCGCCTCGGGGGTGGCAGGGCTGGGCGTGCTCAAGTAGCGACACCGGGTTTGTGGAGGGAGAAAGGGGGGGTGGAGGGGGGTCCGTGGCAAAACGCGGGAGTGCCCCCCTGGTTTGGTTAGGAATTAAGAGGCAGGTTCACCGACGGGACGAATATTTCCTCTTCTTCTTTTTTTTTTAGTACTAACAATCTTGTGGGTTGCCCTTCAATGTATTGTGCAGGCTAAAAAGACGTAGGCAGCGTGTTTTGGTGGTTGATCAGAATTCCTTACCTGAATACACACAGGGTAAATACAAGTGGGAAAACGATCAACCGGCACGCACAAACAAAACGAAGCGCCTGTCTTTTTCCCCCCTTTAGTGTCAGACTAGCCTACCCGAAGGCAGTTGATTTCTTTTGGCAAGATTACTCTACCGGCGGAAGTTGTTTGGGTTGGCGTCCTTTTTTTGTCTCGCGCTGTCTCTAGAAGAAGAAGAAGAAGAAGAAGAAGAAGAAGAAGAAGAAGAAGAAGAAAAAGGCCGCTCCTGGTCCAGGAACGTGACGGTCAACCACACAGTTTGCAAAGCTTGAGTCGGAGGCAGCACAGTGCTACAACCCCGTCCGCTCTGCCCTGCGGCTGACCGTCTCGACGAGCACGAGCGCCAAGCCCCTAGGTGCGCCACGCCTTGATGCTTTAGTGTGGGAAATCGGTAGCCACTTGACCCGTAGGCCCGTGGCTCTGCAGTACCGCCGAACACGTGAAGCTTGGCTCCCGTGTAGCATGCTTTCCCTGGTACCTTGCGCGCTGTCTCTAAAATAAAAGAAGAAAATCGTCTTTTTTAGAGTTGCAGTTCGCGTGAGAATCCGGGATTTTAGAGTCTCCGGGTGACCTTCGTCGAATGGGTTCTGTAAAGAAAGTTGAAGGATGGCTAAAGATAAAGTGGTGTCACCTGAGGGGGTAATCTCAGGACCACGTGATAAGCCGTTAAGCATTGAGTTCTTTTAAGTACATGAACCACATGGATTAGCATGCACTGTGTCGCCGCTTAAGGTTACTTTATGACGTCGTCACCTGTCATTACGTCGAGAATGTCTTCATTAATCAAGAACGAGAGCGTGGGGATCCAAGATGATGAGATACCGTCGTAGTCCACTGAAAGCATGTGTTGTCAATTGCTACGCAGTCGCATGTGTCGTGATGTCTGAACAGCAGCGCCTCTCCCTGTATTCGACAGACTCCTTCGTACACTTCTTGAACAGCATTCGCGTTGCTTGTCTCGGCGGCCCCCCTATGTTCTCGTTGGAAGAAGCAGGAGCGCCCGAGTTCCACGTAGTACGCTGCAAGCCTACTGAACGCCAGCACTACCGATACTGATACCCACTGTGATCGGGACCGCCTTTATTTCTGCAGCCTCGGCTCCGGAGAAGGAAAATGCGGACCAAAAAAAAAAAAAAAACAGAGGTGCTTCGGGGGGCGGGATCGACCTGATTCGTACGAGGAGAAGACGCGGAAATGGCAAGCACCCAACCGGCGGAAAAAGGTGTGTTTTTTTCTATTTTGGTGCGCAATAAAAGTGTGCAGGGCAAGATTGAGACGGTGGCAGCATGAGTGGCTGCGAAAGCTGTGTGCGGCTCCCTTCGTAGGCTGGGTTGGCAGTATGTAAAGGTGTGACGGCTAGCAGCCCTTTGCATGTTCTGCAGGAGACGGAGGTTGCTGGTTCTCCCTCATCAGCTGCTGCGACAAGTGTTTGAACCGGCCCCTGCTGAGTAGCCTGATGAGCCTACAACGTTGAGGTTGGCATGCAGAATATCTATGCGGATATGGCCTGCATTAGCCATACGTAACCAGATAGACGCTCTATTCTAACTCCCTCGTTTCTTCGGTGCACTGCAGCTGACACGTGACGCTCGATTCCGACAGGCCTGCCAGGTCTACGATGCAGAAACTGCTTCGACGTGCTGCGGCAAACAGAAGAGCCACGACCTCAGATGTGCACCTGAGCTGGGCCGGCAGAGCGGTGCCCAGCTGGTGAGGCTCACCGCAGAATGTCCAACTTCGGCGGCCTGTGGGAGGTCGTTGTTATTGGTGCTGGTCTTGAGGGAATAAGAAAAAGTAAGAATTTTTTTTGTGTTTCCGACTTTTTTTGCGGTGGTCTCCAGTGCTCCCGCTAACCTCACTTTTGGTGAGGAATTCCAAAACCTGCTTTTGGATTTTTTTTTTTGTGCCTCCAATTTTTTTTCCCCCGTGCTGCACAGGTTATTAGCTTCGTTTCTGCCTCGGTTTCTCGACCAACTTTCTGAGACCGAGAAGCTTTTCTCCAGGGGAGCACCAGAATCTTTCAAGGGGGGTCCGGGGGGGTCTGCCCCCCGACGAACGGTACGGTACAGGTGGAGAAGGTTTGAACTTCTCAGTCGGTTTGTCACAATAAACACTGCACATTCCTGAAGGCAACAGCCCATTTCAAATTCAACCACCACTCAATACTGTGTGCTGGTAAATCATTGCCACGAGTAGATGCAGACCAGAGATCACATGGAACAAGGCACTTGTGTTGACTCGGAGAGAATCTGTCAAGAAATCCAGGGCTGCTTCTGGTCCTCGACTCTCTTTCTCGGCTCCAGCCCCCGTGGCAGCCCCAGACTTCTGCCCGCCAGCCCATGAGTAGACTGTGATGCAGTGCTTTGGCTACACGATACCACCAACGGGAAAAAGGTGAGGAATTCCTCATGAGGAATTCCTCACCCTCTTTTTTCGAGCCTCTTTTTTTTGAGGAATTCCTCGCACTAACGGCTTTTTGCATTTTCACTGTTTTCAGCGGTTTCTGCACTTAGGGGGGCTCGCCTGCCAGTGTTGCACGGGTCTCTGCCTCCTCTCCGGCCTCAACCTCTAGTGTCGCGGTGTAAGCAACAGCCAGGATTTGTCGACTGGAACCCCCGGTACGGCGGCATCTTGTCTCTGAGTACAGTAGAAGAATGGAGTTACACACTACGTACTCTAATTAATGGTCGCAACATGTGCGGCCCCCTAATGCAGGTAGTGGTCATCTCCACTCAGTGTTCCTCAAATACTAATAATCAATTTTTCGGCTCGCGTAGCGAGCCGGAAAAAAAACGGTATGGTACCAAATTTCCAGGCCCGAAGAAACGGGTTTGTCCATCATGCACAGACATCCAACATTGCTGCTGAACTCTTCGAAAGACCTACAGCCCAGGAAATAGGCTCAATACAGCGCGACGCGACGTATCTTCACGACAAGGCTGGGCCCTGAGAGGCTCTCAGATTGCACATTGGCCACTCTGCCGGGGCTTGGTGGTGGTGTAGTCCCATTTTTTAAACTAGTAGTAGTAAGCGGTCGGTTTTTTGAGGTCTCCGTTTGACTTGTGGTGAGGCGGGCATTTTTTATTTCTTTTTTTCTCGGCGGCCTTACCAAATTTGGACTGAGAGTCCAAATGCGGATATCATGCAGGGTCAAAACCTTGTGTCTTTTTAAAACGCTCCGCGGGGCCGATGGCCCCCTAAAAAAAAAAAATTGGAGAAAAAAAATTGCTCAAATTCCTCAAAAATTACCGCAGAGTTTGTTCCGGAATTTTTTTGGCCATTTCCAAAAGACACAAGGTTTTGACCCTGCATGATATAGAAGCTAATCCCCTGGACGGTCTCCGCAGCCCGGTAGTTTGTGCTACCGCCAACTACTTTGACACTCGTTCTCTTCTCTTCTCACTACGGTACGTACTCTTTCACTCGTGTTTCTCACTTTGGCGAGCCAAAGAAAAAGACTCCTGTGGCCGACACCAGGAACACATTCGCAATGAATGTGGCCCTGGTGGGCCGCCTGTGGGAAGGGGGAAGACAATGTTTGCTCGCGAAAAAGACAGGCGCTTCGTTTTGTTTGTGCGTGCCGGTTGATCGTTTTCCCACTTGTATTTACCCTGTGTATATTCAGGTAAGGAATTCTGCTCAACCACCAAAACACGCTGCCTACGTCTTTTTAGCCGGCACAATACATTGAAGGGCAACCCGCAAGATTGTTAGTAAACCCCCCCCCCTCGCTTAATATTTACATTTTTCTAATATTTGCTTTCTCTTAATATTTACAAAATGCTCTTAATGTTTACAAAATCTCTTTTTTTTTCCCGACGACAAGTAATGTCAGACTAGCCTACCCGAAGGCAGTTGATTTCTTTAGGCGAGGTTTCTCTACCGGCGGAAGTTGTTTGGGTTAGCGTTTTTTTCTTTTCTTTTTTCTCCTTCCGTTGATATTATTTACTTAATATTTACATTTTCCATTTTTTTTTTATTTTGGCGAGCAACTTTCCTTCCTGGGAGTACCTGCTGCACGAGCTATCTGCAGTGCCGTTCTCCACGTGGCGGCCGCCAACTTCATGTTTGCAGTATTCTGTTAAACGTGCACGCTTCTTGGCACCATTGTTCTCCCTGCGTCTCTTTCAGCTGCTGGGTTGCTGGCGGGGTTGGTCATGCTCTAATGTGGTCTCTCCAGGGGTTAAGGGCATTGAACACAAGATGTTGATATCTCACCAGATAGTGAACTTCCGAAGCCGTCGGAGACACCGGCTGTTTCTTGCTCGGCCTGGACAACGAATACTCTGGCCCGTGATGCCAGTCCCTCGAAGACGTCTTCACCTTCTCAGTGTCTTCGTCCGATACGATGGAGCTTGCACACGAGCACTGTAAACGCCATCTTCCCGTGATGGCAGGTCAGTCATTTCTTGGGGTTGCTCTGGTGAGATGTCGGGGTTTGTAAATATTAAGGGCAGAGTCGCATAATATTTACAAAACCTCATAATATTTACAAAACCTCATAATATTTACAAAAAAAAAAAAGTGCGAGGGGGGGGGGGGGGGCAGCGCTCTTGTTAAGGATCAGCCACTTTGGCCGGATGGCCGGATAAACCAGACCCCCCCCCTCCCCCCCCCCCCTCTACAGTGCAGTTGCCTTGGAGGCTGGGTGGTCAAATTCTCAAGGTGAAATGGTCAAAATTCCCTGCCAAAAGTGGGCCCACAAAAACTTTCCAAAGTGTGGTATTTGGGGTATTTGGGGCAAAAAAAAAATTTTTTTTTTCTGACGCCCACCGTGGTGACCACCTTAGAGTGTGACAGGTAGCGTCTCCCCCCTCCACAGTGAAAATAGCCTGAGGGGGGGAAAATGTTTCTTGGGTTTGAAGAGCGCGTGGTGCTTGCACCACTGAGGCCAGGTTATTTAACCGCGGATTAGTGAAGGATTGTTCAGGAAACGGTCGCGAGCGAAACCCGACCAGGTAACGACCATTTCACTGTCTTCTTTGTTTTGTGATGCGAACATCACGAGGTGCTGTCCGAAGACACCGCCCACGTGAGCACTGTTAAGCAGCGGTTGCCAGATACTCCCGTAGCACCTATTCACGGGTTTGCAGGGGGTAAAAAGGAAGCCCGGGTTGGGGAGGGTGGTGGGTTTGGTACGTAGTATTCTTCTTTTTTTGTTCTTTCTCGGTTCTGGTGGTGCTGCTCCTTCCTTCTCGTCCTGTGTTGGGTTACGACTTTTTTTGTTCTTTATCGGTTCTGAGCGTTTCCATATGCCTTTCCTGCTTTGACATGCAGTTCCTTCCAAACTGTACTCTCTTGGTGTTCGGGGTTGGGTACGTATGGTACGATCGTACGGGGGGGGGGGGGGTGGAGGGGGGGGTCGTTTTATAATGGTTTAGCTTGAAGGGTGTTGGAAAGGTTGAAAAAGGTTTTGGGGGTCACCGTCGGTTTGTGTTTTTTATTTTTTTCTGTATTTTTTTTTTGGGGGTAATTATTTTTTCGGGGGTTCGCGTAACCCTTCTTTTCCGGAAGATAACGTTATCTTTTCTTTTCTCTCTGGCGCTCTTTTTCTCTCTATCTCTCTCTTTGGCTAGCAAAGCGACTATTGCGACCGACACCACGACCACACCCGTAATGAATGTGATCAAGGGCCCCCCACGTTCTACATGTTGAGCAGGGGTTGCCATGTAGCCCGTACCGGTCTAAGCCTCATTGCAGCTTCCATAAGCACCCCCGTTGGGACGGGTCCGACGGTCCGTTAGTCATCAGCGACATCGGGCGGGAAAAAGTAAATAAAAAGAAAGGGGAAAAATGGGGGTGTGGGTGGATAAGCTCGTGGTAGGTTGTTCGGAAATAAGTACAACCTCAAACTACGCCTAGCACAGGCCAGGCGGCATATACGTGCCTTCATCCTCTCATGTTAGTGTGCGTTCACTCGTACAGACACTTCGAGTTTTTCCCGTTAGTCAGGGTAAACGGGTGCGGAGTGAAATATAGACCAGCCAGCAATCAAGAATCCGATGAGGCTCAAACGACGCGGATCAGAATCTCACACCCGCGAGGTGGCAACGTCTCTCATGCGCGCGGAGTCCCCTCAGACCTTGGAACGTCTGGCCATCCTTCGTGCATTCGACGGAGCAGTGTTGACATCGCAGCACCGGGGAACCTGTTAACTGCTGTTCAAACAACTGACCATGCGGTGTCAGACATTGGGAGTCCGGCAAGGGCGGGCAGGGTGGCGAATTACCAAAGGGGCAGAAGGAGTCAGGTGATCCTTCCGACTGCCGGCTCATCAAATTACCGGCTGAACCTGGGGGTGCAGGCAAGTCGGGTAGCCGATCCTGAGTGGGAAGCACCATGGAGGGTGACGGGGCACGGACAGTCATGTCGTGGGCATTCCGGGGGATCCGGACAAAGGCCGCGAGGTAAACGTCACCCCACGGAATGTCGTCGACAGAGGTGACGTGCAGGTCGTCGAAGAGGATCCACCCCGTGTCTTGCGCAACGTACGTGACGTAGTGCCCGCTAGCCGTATCCTCCCCCATGTGCACCACGACGGCCGCGAGGCGTAGCAGATGGTCCGGCGGTCCGAAGAAGGGGGGCAGTTTCACGTCATTCTGGCGCCTGGCACCGTTTCTCGTGTAGATGCCAAACTGCATCAGAACACATTCAGCTGTCAGACGGAGATCCATGCTTTCAACCACCGTACCTACAGCCTTGCAGTCGCATACTCTCTCCGGATTCACAAACCCGTGCACGTGGAGAGAGTCTTCCAGCTTCCTTCCGCAAGGAATTTGCAAACATTGCACTACCTGACTGCTGGAAGAAGTGCGTCCACATGCACTGCATCGTACTGAGCTGGTCCAGCCGTTCTCCAAGCATGTTACGAAGAGTTGGTAGCCCGGGCAGGGGGTCCCCGTTTCGTCCGGACCCAGCGTCGCACTAGTCGCGCTGAGTATCGCTACCAGAGCTTCGTGCGCATCGTGCTGCCGTGCATCGCAGAAGTTTGCGAACATGCTCAGGATGGCTTGGACACCCATTCTCCGACAATCCCGGCTACGCTGGTCACCACCTGTCGCGAGAGCTTGACAGCATGGCAAAGTAAGCCAGGAAGTCCCCGAGAAATCCACGGCAGTTGGGGAGGTCCTGCGCAAGGCTCCAGTACATCTCTCTGATCGGCCCAACCCGTAGCAGGAGCTGCAGCACGCGCACCAAAGAAGCACGTGTTCCCCAGATTCGGGAGGCCGGCGGGGCCAAACAGCGTCGGATCATGCCTCACGGAAGGCGGGTGTGTACAAACGTCTGATCGGTAGCACGTGGATGGAGGGGCAACTGTTAGAACCGGTTTGTGGACATTCGAGCGGCGTCGCTTTGAAGCCCGTTGTTCGTCCTCTTCAGCCTTTTCGCTTGTGGCCTTTCCGCGTGGACTCACGGGGGCGGTCGTGTCAGCCTGTCGGGTCGGTGCTTCGGTGGGCGGTGATCGGGGGGCGTCATCTTCAGCTTCCGGGACAGGTTGGGGGCGGCCATTGTATTTCACGAAGGGTCTTTCAGCCAGAAGGCGCTCGATCGCAAGGGTCCATCGCGGCCGGCTCTGGCAGTGATAGAGTGCGTTCCACCTCGTGAATGAGCCAGAAGAAGTGCCTCCGCACCTTCTCGCAATGCTCGCCAAATTTGGCCTCTGGGTATGTGTCCAGAGCCATTTGCGGAATCCACTCTTCAAAGCGCTTTTCCGGTAACCACGCCGCATGAGTTTCAAGACCGTGTTGTTCATTTCGTCTTGAATCATATATGTTGTTTGGCGATCCTACCGTTGCGAACGAGGGCCCCAATGAGGATGCTCGAACCGAAGTTTGACGGGGCCGTAGACAGGACTGACGTGTACGCGAGGGGGCGGTACGGGTAGGCTTTCGCTTGGTCCAAGACTGACAGTCGCATGTATCGCCTTCCAGACGCGCCGGAGACCTCATGTCGTATCCGTATGCCAAGGAAAGTCGCATCCCCTACGCATGCATTCGTCTGCTTGTACCCCATGCTGTAGATGGACTCGGGAGGGGGTTTCGTCCCGAAACAGAGCAGGTCATCTATAAAACGGCGCGTCATGCTGAGGAGTGTAGCCCGCCGGATGTCCCTTTCAGCCAGGAGTCTCATCATGTACCTCTTCTCCTTTGCGTAGCAGAAGAGATTGGCAATGTCTGGGGAGGCGTTAGCGCCCATCGGGATGCCCAATATTTGCCGCATGAGGATGCCGTTCACCAGTACGTACGTGTTCGCCAGGCAGAAAGCGAGGAGGGCCTTGAGGTCGTGTGCAGAATATGCTGCCTGCTGTGAGCTCAGATCCGTCAACAGCATGAACGCAAAACAACGTTTCTTCTTCTGCGGCCCATGTTGGCTCTTCGGTCGTACTAGGACCAGTTCATCAACCCGAACGCCGAGCCGTTCGGCCTCCGCTGCAAAGGCTTCGTCGATGGTACCAGCGATTTCCCCAGCAGTTCCCTCGAGTCCCAGCTGGTCGTACATGGTCGTGAAATCCCATGTACCCGCGACCAGGCCCGAGAGCTCGTCAACATGCGTCTTCAGAAAGAAGGCGGTGTCGTCACTGGACTCCGTGATCCAGAAGAATCTAAACCCGGTCGCGTTGAATCGGTCGTTGTCCTCCCTCCGTAGGATCTCCATGACTGATTTCAACAGACCGTTAGATCCAGCTGTGCATCCGTCGTCGATGAAAATGTTGCATCGGGGCGGCGTGTTTCGCGTTCAGGAAAAGTCTCCCCCGGGCCCACAGTGTTTTTGCGGGAGACCCCGGCGATGTACCGCATGGTTATCACCTCCTTGTGTAGTTTCAAGGTGCCATAAAGGTAGGGAGGGTGTTTCGTGGGGCTCAGCCCTTTTTGCTCCAGGTACGTCTT